>JAODJX010000049.1:1233483-1245448 GCA_026776945.1 Isichthys henryi | reverse complement strand
CCCCCGGGCCCGCGTCACGCGGTACCGAGCTTGGATCTAGGAATAGGTGGAGCGCGACTAATCGCACCCACTTGCCGAGCGCGGCATCCACGCATTCCCGTCAATCGGGCTGCGATGTGCGTGCAGCCGAAGGACGCGACGGCGCGTGTCTGTTCGCTCGCGTGCTCGGCGGGGCTCTCTGTCGTAGGTCTGCACGCGCTGCTGAATCCCCCCCCCCCCTTCCCCAACTCCCCGAGGGCCGAATTCTGCACCCCTGCCGTCAAAAATGCATCAAATGTCGGGAGCCCGCACACCTCTTTACTTCTATTCGAAGGGTGGAAAGAAGTTCCGTCCATTTAAACGTGCGACAGTATTACAGAGTTCGCACTGTTGATTGATGCTGGTCCATTGTGTGGATTTATAAAAAGCATTTTGGGAGGGGGGGGGGGTGCGTCCTTTTGCATAAGGGTATGTACCCCTTTCAAATCTAGCTACACTGAAACTGAATCTGTGAAACTTGCTCAGATATCAACTTTAGCTCCACTGTGTGTATTATCAAAAAATAATGATCTGATAATCCGACAGAAAGATCCTGACAGGCTGTATTTTACAGCAGGGAACCGCCTTTGAATTCTGTCTCTTCATTCGTTACTTATACATATTGTGTTTTTATTGTAAATATAGCTTCACAATTACATCAATTACATTCAATTAATTAACTGAAACTGACATTTAACATTCCTTAAACGACTTAAGTTTTATTTCTGTTACTGATGCATCTTTACGACGCACCTGACAGCTCTATGACGTTAGCTAATCAGGAAAGGTCCTCGCTTGAGAGACTCTGTACCAGAGACCGGTTTAAACTAAATAAGATCACGCAGAATAGCCATGGATCCTGATATATCTCACCAGATTTTCGTTTACAAACCCAAAGGGCAATACCCACCAGGTGTTTCAAAAGCCCAGAAACTTGATATTCGACGTAAAGCATCTAAATATTTTCCAGAAGGTAAGTAGCAAGTTGCTCGCGGTGAATCTGCATTTAGTCAGGGTTTCATTGTGCATAACCATAACTGTAGTTTTTAACTGAGGCAGATGTGGATGGTAACCTGAGAGTAAAGCTGGGAAGTGATTTTTTTTTAGGTCCGAGCTATTTATATGGTATGCCAATTAGGCAGCAAAATTTATATTTAAAATGATTTAGGAGTTCGTGACGATTTTTGTCGGTTCATATTTACATGTTATTCTTAAAGTGTTTTGTTATACTTCATTGATCTGTGGGGAAATTCTCTTTTCACCTCCCCCAGCCTCCCGGTGCGATACCTAGGGAGCTGGGGCTTAAAGGCCTTGTTTAAGGAGATATGGCGAGGCTAGATTGGAACCAGCCACCTTCTGGTCACAGGCACAGAGGCTTAGCCTGCTGAGCCACAGACTGCCCCCTGGTGTTCTGTGTTAGAAGTACCTTTCTACATCTTTTTTTCCCCATTACGGTATGCGCGCCCATCATTATGTGTGCACCAGACATTGTCACGCGCGCGTTCACCCGTATCTGGTGGGCACCAGATGCTTAACTAAAATCCATCTCCCGAAAACGACGGTAAAGTAAAGCCTGTAAATCAACAAAGCGTAAAGGTGTATCACTGTTAAGAAAACGAAGAAGAAGAAAAACGAGACCACTTTATTTTCATTCTTCGTTTCTATTAGGCGGTGTACAGGGGGGCGGGCGGGGCCACCGGCCCTGGGCCCGGGCTCTCCCCCAGCAAAAAGACGACCCTCCCATATACTAAAAACTCGTTTGAGCGCCGCCACATGCGCGTGTGCGCGCGCAGGCGGGGTGGCAGAGGGGGCCCGATTGGTGTTTTGCCACGGAGCCTTGTGTGCGTTTGTTACGCCACTGAGTAACCCTATGCGTAACATTTGTTAAACTCCGACCAAAAATACCTGATTAAACTTCATGATGTACCGATTGAGAATCAGATGAACCAAGCCCGGAGGAGAACGTGCCATGACATCAAACATTGATAAAAATTGGGTTTGTTCAGCCACATATTGATTGTCAAAATCTTCCATAGGAGAAATATAATTATTACATTATGTAATAATGGATATACACTTAAGTGTGAATTGTTGAAGGTATGTTATATTATTATTGCACATATGTGAACCATGTATCGTGTGACATGCAGGTACAAGAATAGATGGACGCAGTAAAATCAGTCCCTTATTTCAGTATTATGACCATGCATTCTGAGTGTGTGTGTATAAACAATTTAGAGGACCTTGTGCCTCAGTTATGTTTTTAAAAGGCACAATAAAGACTGACAGTTGAAGAACTGCGCAGGCGGCTGCAGACTCATGATTGGCACGGAGAAAACAAAACCATAACAGTATTCCTGTCCAACATGAAACAGCGCCTTTGTTACTAAAGGTTGCCAAATATCTCTGGGTATGTCTTTGTCGCTGTATTGGTGTGAAGTGTTTAATACAAATTATAATTATAATTTAATAATTATTTAGGAGCATCACTATGGTATATTCGGTACAAGTAAGTTCAGTCAAAACGAAAGTGGTCAGTCGTGCTAAAGAAGCTAACACATTATTTGTCCGTTTTGACGCAGGTTCCACCGGAGCTCACACTGGCCAAAAAAAACGAGATGCGATTTCCAAGAGATTTTTCTGGCCTGGAATGTCAGCTGACATTGATAAACGTGTGAGTAAATTTCACAAGCAATGTTCTCTTGCAAGTTTCTCAAATGTGATACATGTTCTAATTTCTATTAATATAGATAACAGGTTCACATTTATTCATTCTCCAGTCATCACAAATTAAGATACAGTGAGATATCTTAATACGATACAACTGAATTAAAACAGTTTAAACTGCAGTTTTTATGCTATAGTAATGTAGCAAATTGTAGTGATTCGGTTTCAATTTTAAGAAATGCAGATTTTTGCAGATGCGTTTTCTCACTGACAGTGATGGTTTACATCTTCTTGGAGAGATCCTCCATTTTTTGTGTTTTATTCATTCAGTCTTTCACCTGTTTGATATTTATGTTTTATCGGTGTCAGAGTGTCTGGTTTGTCAGGCCACCCAGAATGTTAATTAAACAACAAGTGGAATATACCCCCATAAAAGTAGGTATAGTTTGTTATTTTAACATAGTCCTCAAACTGAAATAGATGGCAGTGTTTAACCAATGACGTTTCTGAACATAACCAAGCATTCCACCACCACGGACTATAATGCCATTCTGTTATTTGTTATATATTGTTTGCGCTTCCTTTTAAGGTCACAGAGCCATTTGAACTGGTTGGGATGGACCTGATTGGAAAACTGGTGACAACTAAGCATGAACATAAATATATATGTGTTATCATGGATTATCTTTCTAAGTGGTCACAAGCCTACCCACTGAAATTGAAATGTGCGGACGAAGTGACTGCACGCTTTATAAAATCTGTCTGCCAGTTTGGGGCTCCAAAGGGGATCTTAACTGACCAAGGAAGGAGTTTGTCAGTGCGGTAAACTGAAGTGATGAAATACCTGACTTTAATGCAGAGAAAATATGATACTTAAATTGCAAATATATTCCTTATTTTAGTGTCTATACACTTTTTCAGTTTTATGACATATTAATTTTTATTAACAGATAAATAAGCGAGTTTGCACCAAACTTGGAACTGAAAGAAGTCTTTGCTCTCCTTACCATCCACAAACGAATGGCTCGGTGGAGCGGAAGAATGGCATTATCCAGAGGCGGGGAAAATGGATCTTAGTTGTTTTTACACCTTTATCACATCGTGTTGTCTGTAAGGTATTAAAATATTCTCAGGAAGCATTGGTTTCAAACATCAGTTGTTATATTTCGATTTGAGCAAATACACCTATTCATGTTTTGCGAATACTTTTGGGCAAGAGATCGGCTACTTGGGATGAGTCTCTTGATGCAGTTATGGTTGGACTACGTAGTGAAAAAGAAATCACTAGCAAATTCTCACCGTACTTCCTCATGTTTGGAAGAGAGGCCCGCTACCCCTTGCCAGAGCAACACCAGGTTAGGCTGTGAATGTTGAAATGAATTATAATTAGTTATTTCTCGCGTAGCTCAGATGATGTGTTCTGAGGCTGTTTATGTGTGCAGAGTCCATTATTAAATAACAACATTAAATTGAAGTGCTTGCTGCCACAGACATTCTTAGCAACCTCTGCCATTTTTGTGGGTTGAAGGAGTCTGGCAAACTATATTGCAATACATTAGTCATAAGATTACTTATATTAAGATTCATTTCTGTAATAATAATGTAGTAAGACGACAGGAGTTGCTTTTTTCAGGGGTGTGGATTGAGTATTTAGCGGTCAAAGTAGATGCTTGTTCCAGCTCCAGGAACAGAACCCTAACTT
The DNA here is from genome assembly GCA_026776945.1 of Isichthys henryi. Taxonomy (NCBI): domain Eukaryota; kingdom Metazoa; phylum Chordata; class Actinopteri; order Osteoglossiformes; family Mormyridae; genus Isichthys; species Isichthys henryi. Next base: position 1,241,061 of record JAODJX010000049.1, on the reverse strand, counting down.
GACATACTTGTCTAGTGTTTTTCCATTATTATTATTATTATTATTAGCAAATTTCTGCTTCTATTTTGTGTAATGGGGTATAAATTTATCAAGCTGCTGCCTTTTTAAACTGTACGCAATACTTTGCTTTTTCCTCCTGGACAGGCTGAGAAAATATATAAACAAACATTTCTCCTTTGTTTGAGAGACCGTTTCTCTCCAAACTCTGAGGCAAATGCATTTAATCAATCGGGCTGCTTTTCAGATTTGCTAGATAACACAGATAAGAAATGAACAATTTCCCAAGTGAGTGTAAGTGAGTTTCCAAGTGTAACCTGCATAAGTAATTTCATGAAACGCTGGACTCCCAAAGAGTCACAGAGAGTATTTACCTGTCAGATAGTCCGTGAGGATATGAGGGCAGACAGTGAACCAGCTGGCATTGGTGTTTGCAGAATGTTTACAGCCATTAAGTTCAGCAGTTACATCAATGGCCTCTCACCATTATTGTTCTCATCTGTTTTGTCTGTATACTGATGTTTTTAGGATAACAATTGCTGTTACATTTAGGCAGCAATCTTCCCTCAGTTTCCTATTACAATTACTTTAATGTGAAAAGCGTTAACTACGCTTTAATGGAAAGACGCTCCCTTCCCTTTAGATGTGCTGTGATGTTTGCAGATGTTTGAGACGACAACCCATCCATCCATTTTTTGTAACCGCTTATCCTATTCAGGGTCGCGGGGGGTCTAGAGCCTATCCAGGAGGCTGCAGGCACAAGGCACGGAACAACCCAGGATCGGGTGCTAACCATGCATGTCGTTAGGTCTGATCCCTTGGGACTATAGCCCTGAGTATTTTAAGCCCAGCCCTGAGTATTTTAAGCCCAGCCCTGAGTATTTTACCCCCAATGTCAATCTTCCTTCAAAAAAAAAAGTCAAGCCCCAGGTAAACTTGACTTACCCCCTGATATTTTCAATATCTAGAAACTTCCCTGTTGCCAACCCATCGCAGGGCACAGTCACACACCATTTACTCACACACACACGCACCTACACAAAAACACATAATGAAATTAGGAGACATTTTAAAGTGGGATTTAAGATGCAGTGCCATTCTCAAACCTGCCCTCCAACACAGTAGGTGGCAGCATTCATTTCTAACTCGTAAAACCCACTGAAGGAGGAAAAAAAGAGATAACAGAAGCTTCCATAGCAACGTGAGAGCTGGGCTGCTTTCAGTGGGCCAGAAAGCTACATGAATATGAAGGTCCCTATGCTACTGGGGTATTATGCTAAACATCTTTGTAGGCTTTCATGATGACTCGACCTGCTGGATCTCAAGTTATATTAACATCTAGCTGAACAGAAATCCAAGCATGTTATTAAGTGCGACTTAACTGCCCATAACCGTGGAAGGGGGGAGGTGGTGAGTCGTCATTGTTGACATACCCGCGCACAACAAAATGTGTTCTCTGCATATAACCCATATGTCACACCATGACATAGCAGGGGGCAGCTGATTCAGCACCCAGGGAGCAGTGCTTGGGTGTACTACCTTATCCAAGGTACTTTGCTGGTCAGAGATTCAAACCAGCAAACATTTAATTACAAATACACATCCCTAACCACTAGGCCACCACTGTCACCATGCAGACAATGCAGCCTGGCTGAGATGGTGACAGCAGTTCGACCCGCTGCAAAATTTTAGATGTTAAACCAAAGGAGGCGTTGCTGAATGCCTTTTTGGTGCACCGTGTGCGTTTGGTGACGTGCAAAATAAATCAAAGGAAGTCGGACACTAAATAAGCTACCGCATCCAATCCTTTGAGTCATATTTTACAAGCCTTGCTTTGATAGATATAAACATGTCCTTCCGAATCATTTATATCAGAATCATTTTATTAGCCAAGTATGTTTCCATACAAGGAATTTGCCTCAGTGGTGCTTTTACAGGACATTACGAAGAACTAAGCTTATGCACATGAAAGCCTTCCGGTTTTAAGCTCCAAAATACATCAAGATGGCAGAACTGGCCGGTCCTATTTACAGAAAGCAAGATTAACAAGTTAAAGTCGATGCAAACACAAATCACACGAGAGTCAAGTAAGGAGGGAAAACAAAATTACAGCTTCCCACAATTTAATGATTGAAATGCTTTATAGCAAACACGCAGAACTGACAAGATGGTTACAAACCAAAGCTTAAGAATTTCCTGTAAATTCCTGAGACTATACATATATATATGAAACCTCTCCACAAATTTTTAATCATTTCTAGGAGTGGTTTAATTTCCATCTTCATGCTTTTACGTAAATAATTAGGCATGCATCAGAGGAACCATCAGTGTGAAACCAAGGCCATCTTCAACATAAACAATCGTAATAATAATAATAATAATTAATCATAATAATAATAAATTAGATTTATATAGCGCCTTTTACAAACCTATGGTAGAAAGAGAAGAAAAACCATCCAAGCAGGTCAGGAAGAGAGATGTTCATTAATCTGATTAAGTCAGATTTTAGAAGCAGAGAGTAAATAACAGTGAAGGAGAGACTGAGGAAGAGCGTTTCAGAGTTCAGGGGCAGTGACACCGAATGACCTGCCACCCAGAGTGAGAAGCCTGGTGGTCAGGAGTCAGTGTGTGAGGCCTGAACATCCCCTTTAATACCATTACATTAATAACAGCTGCCTTTATCTGACAAACAACTGGACAAGCAGTGGAGCTTCTCAGCAGGGCAGTTATGGTTAAAGGCCGGGCTCAGGGGCCCGATGATTAAACCACAGTGCCGAGCATCTTCCAGTCACAGCATCTTAGGCTGCTCAGCTATACACAGTCACACAATATGAAGCTAAAAATGAGGATGAAAGATGAACAGACTGGAGAAAGACACTGTATGATCTTTCCCATTGAACTGTAACGTGTCCCACTGGACTCTCGCACGCCAGTACTTTGCATGCGATTCAGTAATATTGCAACCTAATTTTGCTAAAACTGAATTGACTCCTTGATGTATTTTCACTGAACCTTATGGCTGTCATTTTCCAGTAATATTTCTCCTGGCGGCATCAAATGCCTTGTGGAAATGTATTTGTAGGAAATTATTGATTCTGCCTGTTACTGAACCCACAAAGGTCACACTGGGGTCAATAGTGTTGCTCACTGATGCGAGTAATTGACTGTTTTCTTATGGGAAGAATCTGGAACGAATCAGAATAAAAAAACAAGCACATTAATGAAATCAAAATAACCAGAAGAAGCAGGTATGATGGAAATTTCATGCTTGAATAAACACAACCAATTACAGACTAAAATAATTAATGCATTTTAAGAAGATGAGGGTACAAGTAATCTACTGACTCAAAATAATGAATGGAAATTAACCTCTTTTAAAAAAAAATTATGGCCAAAAAAAGCCTTTGACAACAGCACGTCTTACCTCAAGGCACATTACAGTGTTGAAATCATGTCGGCTATTGTTGCTAAGAGGATAAATACATGAATGTCTTTTTGTTACCTCCTGTTGTCATAGATACTGTCATACATTCCCTCATTGTGTCTTGTGCTCATAGACAGCAAGGTGAAGAACTTCCTCGTTGCCTCTGGTCACATGACTTTCTGTTACAGATCCTCTACAGAATGATAATCCTTCCCATTGCGGAGTAGAGATTCAGTCTCTGAACCCCCTAAAACTTGACTTGCTGAGTTTCTGGGGAAACCTTCAGCCAAAAAAGAGCCACAACTTTATCTGCTCGTATTCTCAGGTTTATATGGAGAGCTTAACCTACCATCCAGCATGTATAGTATGTAAGCTGGTGATATATGCTTCAGTATAAGGAGAGGGGGGGATTTCCATTACTTCATAGTTTTATAGTATTTTAGAAGAGCCTAAGCTCATCTGCATTCCTCTTCTTCGCTCTCATACTCCTTTTCTGATTCTCTTCTTTGAAATATACAATATAAGACTGAAAAACAGCACAGATGTCACATCTGACATCTCTGTGCACCTGGAGCCTCCATACATTTTTAAAAAAATCTGTTCCTGCTACCAAAACTAGTGGAGCGGCTCTATACTCTCGGCAGGGTCCTGGAGGGTGCGTGGGAGTTTTCCCAACCAGTGTACATGTGCTTTGTGAACTTGGAGAAGGCATTAGATCGCGTCCCTCGGGGAGTCCTGTGGGGGGTGCTCCGGGTGTATGGGGTGCCGGGCTACCTTATAAGGGCTGTTCGGTCCCTGTACGACCGGTGTCAGAGCCTGGTCCGCATTGTCGACAGTAAGTCGGACTTGTTTCCGGAGAGGATTGGACTCGACCAGGGCCGCCCTTTGCCACCAAAAAGTCGATCTACGTTCCTACCCTTACCTATGGTCAGGAGCTGTGGGTAGTGACCAAAAGAACGAGATCGCGAGTGCAAGTGGCCGAAATGGGTTTCCTCCGCAGGGTGGCTGGGCTCTCCCTTAGAGATAGGGTGAGGAGCTCGGTCATTCAGGAGGGACTCAGAGTAGAGCCGTTGCTCCACCGCATTGAGAGGAACCAGATGAGGTGGCTCCAGTATCTTCTTAGGATGCCTCCTGGACGCCTCCCTGCTGATGTGTTCCAGGCACGTTGGAGAGACTATGTCTCTTGGCTGGCCTGGGAAAGCCTCGGGATTCCCCCGGAGGAGCTGGACAAAGTGGCCGGGGAGGGGGAAGTCTAGGTCTCTCTGCTTAAGCTGCTACCCCCGCGATCTGACCCAGAAAAGCAGTAGGAGATGGATGGATGTTCCTGCTACCAAAACTGAGCAAAAACCAAGGTTACACTGAACAAAAAATATTTTTTAGTAAAAAGGGTGTGTCTATAGTAATTTTTAATCTTGGCACAACCAAAGGTCGCCACACCAGTCATGGTAACTGGCTGAGGAACGCTGGAATGTCCAACAGGCAACTGTGTCCACCACGTGTGGCCCAAAAGACAAGGGCGTGCTGTTGGGGGGGGGGGGGGGGGAAGCCATGTGCTGTGGTAGGTGGCGAGGTTTCCCTTGTAAGACATGGGTGATGGATTAGGGTGCTTCATGGAAGCCAAACGGCATCACACCGCATTCACCGGACATATGTTACACGTTGCCTTTGCTCGGTTGTTTTGATGCTGCTTTGTTTGCATTTCATTCTTTATGTACCCTGGGGGAGGGGGGCATGTACCTATTGTTTACTGTTTATCCTACAGGGGGGTCTGCTTTTTGAAAAAGAATATCCTTGCCTTATGTTCGCCCACTCATGCAGCTGGTCTGGCACTGACATAAACCTTCTGTAAACTTTCTGTCACTATTGTTACAGCTTTTGCTTGCATTTCTGTTTAAAGGATCTACTACCTGTTTGTTTTGATCGTTTTGCAAACTGTTGGGAAGCTACCATGGTGGATTTTCCATGGTGAAAATAGCTGGGAAAACAGGAAGTGAACACAGAAATGCAGGCGAGCGTCACTGCATAAGAGGAGCTAGATTGGTGCGTGTTTCCACAACAGGACTAAACGTGGTGAAAGGTTAGCTTACTGGACATCTCACCTCCTGGCGTGATACTGAGAAACAGCACTTATAGACACAGGATAATGTAGTTCAAACAGTACATTTCAGTTTGTATGCACACACCACTACGAGAAAAACAACTATATAATGTTGCATGTTGTTATAAATATTCTGCTTCAGCATTTTAGCTTATTGAGTAGATGTATTTATCCAAAGCGATGAGACAGTCCCTGAAGCAACGGGAGGTTCAGGATCTTGCTCAGGAGCCCAGTGGTTACATCACGCTGTCAATCGTGATTAGAACCGGCAACCTTCTGATCACAAGTGTAGTATCCTACCCCACTGAGGCTCACTCCATCTCAACACCCTTTACCACTAATTTATTATCCACTTGTTCTTATATTGTACTGTTTTGTTTTTTACTGAATTATTGTCTTGAATTGCACTGTTTGTCCATTGGTGACACTGATGACCCCTAACTGAAAACTGACAAACTGTCATGATCCTCATTTGTCTTGTCCCTGTTTGGCCAGCAGAGGTCGCTGATCATCCCGTAATCACATTGTTCCCAGCCCTCCTGCCTTAACCATCCGCACCTGTCTCTAGACTGTTAATCATGTTCGGTGTAAATATCTCAGTCGTTGTTGTCATGGATGTCATGTGTGTTGTCAAATAAATTCTGTTTCTATTCAGTTAAAAGTTGCATCTGGGTCGAGTCTTTGACACAAATAAAATATGTTTTGTAAAAAGTTAGTGAGAAATGTTTTCTGAATTACCCTGTGTATAAACACATTTAATCAGACATTTTGTGTGCGTTTCTGTCTAAATACAATCTGACTCAGTAAACAGAATTAAATGCATTGCGCAATAAAAAAATGTGTTACAAAGTCTCTATTTATACACAGTGACTCATTCCCACATTTCTTACATGTTAGAAAGCCGGTCTGTGAAAATGTTAAAAAACATATTCAAGAAGTATCTCCTTTTTTACACTGTGAAACCTGCTTGTAAAAACACGCACACAAACACATAAACCTATATGTGCCTGTCTCTATGATTCATAATTTAACAGTCGGGGGATAAGCATTAAGACGTCCCACCATTACGTCACCTTATAAACAGCCCCAGCATAGCCCAATATCTCATAACCCCCAAACAATCCATGCGCTCCTCCCTTCACATAATTTGCCGTTTTGTTATTGAACGCCAGACCGGCACTTCAAATTATATGCATTTACTTTTCATTTTTGAAAACATTTCAGTTGAAGCTGTTTCAGGCGAACAACCAGCAGCAAGCTGTTACATCCATTCAGGGAACCACTTTCTAACAAAGAACCATATTATAGTTTAACAAGTGTCACATTTTAGGGAGGGTTTTCTTATAACCAATACCAAGGACTTCTACTTTCCCATAGCTGTTCCCTAATGAAACCGATCTCTGAGAAAATGAAAAAATATATATTTTACTCTCTATTTTTTTTTCTCCCACTCGCCTAAGTTTGTCTGTCGTCAGTGTGCCGACAGGCAGCGACACGCTCGGGGGAAACAGGGCGCAAGCAGCATGAGGCAGCCGGCACGACGCCGCCGGACGCGAGTGCGCGCATGATCGCTCCCGTGCGGTTCAGGCAGCTTGTTAGCGGGGGTTTCACGGCTCGCCAGGCGGGACGAGTAAATGCGGAAGGGAGACACAATTTAGGTGATGCCCGTGAAAAGGAGCTTAACGATGGAGCCTGCTCTGGTTTCCGGGTTTGTTTCATTTAAATCCTCTGCTGTCCCACATTCTCAAAGCAAATATGAAAACAAATAAAGCTCAGGAATATTCTGGCTCTAGGCGCTCATGAGAAATGAACAAGAAGATTCCACAATAACAATTCCATTAGACTAAAACACTTACTGTAAATGATTCTGGCCTGTATTAGGGAATACTGCTCTCTAATTGGGGGGCGGCATGGTGGTGCAGTGGTTAGCACTGTCGCCTCACACCTCTGGGACCCGGGTTCGAGTCCCCACCTGCGTCACAGGTGTGCGGAGTTTGCATGTTCTCCCCATGTCGTCGTGGGGTTTCCTCCGGGTACTCCGGTTTCCCCCCACAGTCCA
>JAODJX010000049.1:1174403-1191925 GCA_026776945.1 Isichthys henryi | reverse complement strand
GACACGACTGCGCCCCCCCCCCCCATGCCTGCGGTGCGAGGGCTTGTATTCCCCGGCATGCAGGGGCAACCGCTTGGTATGCGGTTGCTTTTCGCCCTGATTTTTATATCCACTTCAGGTAACATATATTCCTGTATTTTCTAAAAAGATTCGGAGTTCATCTGGATAGTTTACGCAGACAACTCAAGCCTGCACTGCAGACATCTGTGCCTGGCAGTGAGCCTCACTGTACCTGACAATCTATCAGAATAGAAGAGTTCCAGTGTTTGCAACTGACAGAATTTGCCATGGGAGCTAAAAACAAACCTTAACCCTTTCTGGGGTTAACCTCTATGCTACATTACTTAGCATTATACACTGAGAGCTGCTCATAATGTAGAGAAGAACTATGGGTAACTCAGTTTGTTCCTAGAGATTTTGTCTTTCTATGTCAAGTCCAGTGAGTGTGGCGGTCTCAGGTGTGTTTAAGCGGAGGGAGCCAAACGGCGTGAACCGAAGCTTCTTGGGTTGGGCGTTAACGCCATCTGGAGAGTGTACAATCACATTGGTGTCCAGAATGGAAGAGACAACCTCTTGGTCCACTTTTGTAAGCACCTTTCTCAAAGCCTCTCAATGCTTTCGCAATGTTTCCTTGCAAAAGCCCACACATGGTGAGCTCTGCTCAGACCATCGTTGCAGAGCATCTAAGCTCACTCAGTTACCCCTTGGCCTAAGTCATACTCCTGCATTGGGTGCTGGACCTGAGCCCAGCGACCCAGGAGGACTTGGGGTGAGGCAGTAAATCTCACTGCTCGACCGAGTGGTGTAATGGGATTGTCGGCCTACAAAAGAACCGTCTCCATGGCGCAGGGCGTTGGTGCCAAAATTATCCAGCCCGGACAGAGGTTTGGTTTGTTTGCTCTGCCTGCTGTTTACCCGAGATCTACGTCCTGTCACTCACTCGCTGAAAGGGCATGTGTTCTATGGTGTAGGAGTTGGTATTGGGTGTTTCTGTGTGGCCGTGTGGTAGCTTGGCCTTGGGTGGGTGTGGTATGTGCGTCAGCAGATTCAGACTCTGTGCCCTTGGCCGGAAGGTTACTGGTTCGAATCCTATGGTCGGAAGTGTGATGTCATCATTCAGATGAGACAGATCCTATAAGCCGCTGGCCACCGCTAGCCACTGTGAAGATGACATTTAGTTACCTTTAGGCTAAAAGTTGAATGACAGGGTTTATAATGCAGGCAACTGGGGCAACAAAGAGTGAGCCGTCATGGTCGTTACATCAGCTTCCAGTATGACGTAGAATCCAATTTAAGGTTTTATTGATTGTTTCCAAAGCCCTAAATGGGTTAGTGCTTTACTATAAGGCAGATCCGCTCTGTCTGCCGCCCACCATGGGATCCTTGAGGTCGTCTCAGCAGCTTTCGCTTGCTGTTCCTCAGCAGCACCCAGGGTTTAGAACAGTCTCTCCACCCAAATCAGGGCCACTTCCAAGCCTATTTTTATTCATTAGTCTTTGGGGACACTTAAAAAGTATTCATGACTGGATTGTCTGCTTACATGTGTGTGTGTTCATTTTGTGTTATTTACTATGTACAGCACTTTGGTCAATGAAGGGTGTTTTTAAAGTGTTCTTAAGAAAATATATTGTGTCTGTAGTGTAAACGAAAGTCTCTCAAACAGTGAAGAATATCGGAGGTAACTATCACAGAGTCACGTCCACCTGTCTGTTTACTAGTGAACAACTCAGATACAAGCTTTTTGTTTTAAAGACGTAAACAAAATTCAAGATTTTATCAATAAAGTTTTAGCGCTTTTCACTAAGTTATTCGTCATTTTTTTGTGATTGTTAATCGCCGCTGATAGGTGCCTAGGCTTGTTTGTGCAGCTTTGTGCCAGCCTGCTTAACAGCAAGACAAAACTAACCAGTCCCAAATCTTTTCAATCCAGTTCACATTTCAAACAACACTAGTACTGGTACTGGAATTCTATAACTTACAGAGCCGACATGACAGATCATCACTGAGAAGCAGACCGGGCGGGTCAGGGCCCCCTGTTTTAAGCCCCCCGGCAGTGGACTGGAGACATGGTTCGTTTCCTGGCTGCGTGGATAAACGCAAGTTCAAAACCTCCTTATTTTTGAGCAGAACTCCTCTGCCGCTCTTGGATTCACGGCACATGACTGGCGGTCCGATATCACCAGCTTCACCATTCCGGTGTTGTACTCGTCTTTTTGTCACCACATCATTACTATTTTCGGCGGCTCTAATTTCCTACTCCATCCACTTGTTATTTTTAACTCTTCACTATAAATTTATGCTCCGCATTAAAATAAGTGGGGGCCTTGTTATGCTTTGGCTTTGGAGCGACATCTGTTTGTTTCTGTTGGTTTCTACCTGTCCTGCCTGTTGCACAGTTAACATGAAGTAAACAGCGAGATCCCCATTCATTAGGAGACTGTCTACGTGACGGATTTGCCTCAGTGGGGTTCCTGTGTTTTCTGCGTCGGCTCTGAGTTCACTTCTGTGATTTGTGCTTTGTGTAATTACACATCTCTTGGGTTTCATTATCTGCCTTCGAATTTTCTGTGAAACACTGTGTATCATGAAAGCAATGTTATTTGTAATGGTCACATTCATCATTGATGTTTTGCTGAGTTTCCTTGGTGCCGTTAGTTATGGAGGTTTAAATCCCACTGTAATGTTTTACCTTGTGAGGACATTTCTACGGTCCCCACAAGGATAATCTCAGTTTTATAACAATCTGTGACCACAATCAAAAAACTAAAAATGCCAAACGTCTTGTAGTTTGTTTGGTTACTTATGGTTAAGGTTAAGGCTGGGTGGGGGTTAAGTGTGTTATGTTGGGATTAGAGTGAATGAAGAGTCCCCACAAAGATATAATTACAAACCTGTGCCTGTGTATGCGTGTGTATGCGTGCGTGTGTGTGTGTGCATGCGTGTGTGTGTGTGTGCGCGTGTGTGTGCATGCGTGTGTGTGTGTGTGCGCGCGTGTGTGTGTGTGCGCGTGTTTTCCTCGTGTTTTGCCAGTATTTGCAAAGTACTTTGACTACTCTTCCTCTTGCAGTGCGTGCAAATTGTTGTCTCTAAATTCCTCATTGTCTGTGAGCCCTATGATGGTCTAGCACCCTATCTAGGGTGTCCCCTGTCTTGTGGCCCATGTTATGCAAAGGCTTTTTGAGAGGCAGGGGCTCGAATGGGGGGATGGGGGGATCCCACAAGACAAATTTAGTTTGATTGTCCTAAAGAAAACCTTAAAATGGGGATATCTTCGATCTAAAATCATTTTGCAAAAGAGGCAGCCCCCCCCCCCCCCACACACACACACACACACACACACCCCTGCACATGTCTGCTATGCTGCCGAGGATGCACTGGGGTAGGTGGGATGGATAAATAAGACTCATTGTTCAGGGGCCACAGTTAAGTGAAGACGTCCTGTCCTCGCCTCTTCCTGTTCGAGGCTTAGCTGCCTAAAGCTTTAAACAAAGCCAAACAGGGCCCACTTCACACAGCTTTTCATTCACACGGGTCTTTGACAAGGAACCCTAACACTGTAGCGTTAGACGGTGTACAGGAAGTGGTGTTCAGGACACAGTGTATTTTATCACTGTACATGATGTGATGATGCAGTTGTTGGAACTTTAATGTGCACGAAGTCTTGGTCACAGGTGGAGACTGTCAGCCAGCAATGCTAATGACAAAATACGGACCTCAGCTTCTCATAAATAACTGTTCACGCATTACCCAGGCTGGCAAAGGCGCTTATCGGGCTTCTCTCAATGACCGCGCGGTTTTTATGTTAGACATCTGACGCGACGTAACGCAGTTTGTTGCAGTTCATACCAGCACAGCTGTAATAAGCAGGGAGATTAAGGGCACGGAAAAATCCCCCCACGGCAAGTCGGTCTCCATTGATATGTGAAATCCTCCATAAAGCCGTATTATACCGCAATCAGTGCTGCTTATCACTCATAAATTACTCTCAAGTAATACTAATGGAACCAAGAGGAGCTGATTCGGTGGTTTGCGTAAAGTTTAAAAGAGTTTAAATGTTATGTTTCTGTTTGAAATGGGAGGGGGGTTTCTAGCTATTGAAATGGTCAGGGGTTAGGTCAAGTTTACATGGGGTTTGAGTTTTATTCTCCAAGGAAGGTTGGCATCGGGGCTTAAAATACTCCGACCCCGAGTGATCGGACTTAACGACGTCCATGGTTCGCAGTGACCTGTACTAAATATTTTACTGCTACTATTCTTTATCACGTGCTTTTAACAACAGCTTCTAAGGTGAACAAACAGTTCAAGTTTAAAACTGAGACATTCCTGGGACGAACCTCTGCAGGGTAATATACAGGACAATTAAATGTAATATACAGGACAAGCGGGTATTGAAGACGGATGGACTTGTCGTGACACATTCTGGTCACAAAGTCCGGTTTATTCATACATGCCACTATGTGCAACAACCCCGAACACCTACCTCCGGTTTCAAGGACCGTGTCTGGGGATAGATTTTAATTTCAGGATTGTTTGATCATGGGACAATTTAATCGAAGCACTTAGCACTTACTAATTTATCCCCCTTATTAATGGCTGCAGCTGACGTGTGCGTGAAAGGTTCCTGAAAGATTCATTTCACATGGACGTGGTTTCATTGCCACATTTACGTTCTGCAAATAATGTTATAAGTAGTTGAATTATGTGCTGCTTTGATATGGTTCCGGTGACATTTAGCGCAAATCCTCCCTGACGAACGTGATTAAGCAGCCTGGCCGAAGCCCGCCCCCACCCGCCTGTATAGGGAGAGAGCCTGACGTTTCCAGGCGGAACCGTGCACAGCCGCCCAGTCTCGGCTGGGGGGGGGATGGAAAGGTGACAGCGACACCGGTGCCCCTGCCTTCAACTTCACAAGCGGATTTATGCAGGAAGGCAGGAGAAGCGAAGCCCCGAAGGATTTACAGCGATTACACTCCCGAGGAATAAGGGGATTCTACTTCCTGGGAAGTGGCGTGACTGCCACTGTTTCTGGACTGTAACCCAGAATAGTCTGGATCGACTGATATACTTGTTTGCACATTTATAATGCGGTCACGCTGATGTCGTGTCCTGACTGCTGGCTTGCTTACCATACTGAATGTGCACCGACTGGTTTTTCTTTGGTTCCTCTGCAGTCAGAGTTTCGTGTGCATGTGATCTGTAGTTACTGGAGAGATGGGGGGGATTCTGGGCTGCCACCGCTCGCTCCCCAAAGACCCGATGGATTTCTGTCAAAACAAGCGCAAGTTCAGCGCTGCGTGCAACTTCAGCCACATCTCGGTGAACCAGGAGCGGCTGAACATCAACACGGCGACAGAGGAGGAGTTGATGACCCTTCCCGGGGTGAACCGTACGGTGGCGCGGAACATCGTGGAGTACCGGGAGTGCATCGACGGCTTCAAGAAAGTGGAGGATCTGGCGCTGGTGAGCGGGGTCGGCGCGACCAAGCTGGAGGTGATTAAGCTGGAGATATGTGTCAGCAATAGGACGGGTTCGTCGCAGCACTCGCCCTCGTCTCTGCGCAAAGACCACGATCACCTAGTGAGTACCGGCATCAACATCAATACTGCCACGCCGGCGCAACTCATGAGCATTCGTGGCATCAGCGAGAAGACAGCCAAGAACATCATAGTCTATCGCAACGTCCACGGACCATTCAAAAGTGTGGACGATCTGGTCAAAGTCGACCAAATGAATTCATCCTTGCTGGACAGGATCAGGTTCCAGGTTTTCGTGGACCGATCCCGAACCCAATCTACCACCACCAACGAGGGACTGACGAACGCCAGCAAATCGCACTCGAGTCCGACGTCGGTGAGCCTTCAAAGCGAGGACTTCGAGCTCCCCCCGGGAGGACCTCCGCAGATCGTGGCGGTGCGGCCCGCCGTGGAGCCCTGGTCCGGCCTGCGTGACGGCAAAGCCGTGGTGCGAGTGGCCACGTGGAACCTGCAATGCTGCTCGAACGAGAAAGCCAATAATCCCGGAGTTAAGGAGGTCGTGTGCATGACGCTCCTCGAAAACGAGTGAGTTCTTACATATATAAATAAAACTATATAATTATATTGTTCTAGACTTATCCATACTAGCCATTGCTGTGGTGAGAGAGAAAGTTCCCCAGATTAAATAGAGGTGATCATTCCTCAGGTGAAATCATCTGGGAGCTGCAGCAGGTGTACGACTCGCCTGATGCAGACACCAATGAAATAAAGAGAATTTAAATGCTCAAGAAGATCAGCAAGATGAAACCATGCTTAGCCTGTATAAGCTGTGAAAAAGCGGACCAGTTTGTACCTTTGCTTGTCAGTGGGGCTGTACACTCAAGGATCTGCCAGTTGTACCCTATAGCTGTAGGTACTTGTAACTTTTAAGATACAGAAATAGACTATGAGGGGGGGGGGCATTAATATTGCTTGTATCTTGGGGATTCTCCTCAGAGTCAATTTTTGTATTGAATTAGACTAAAAGCTACATTTACCAGCTAGGGTACAGATAGCAGTCCCTTGAGGGTACAGCACCAGTGACATGCAAAGGTACAAATTTGTACTCTTTTTCTGACAGTGTGCTAAATCCCTCAACACATTAACAAACACTTCTGAATAATGAAGAAGGTTACTAAATGTTTGTGACTATTTTAAGGATCTGAGTGTCAATAGTCGTAATGATTGTTAGGTTACTATACCACACAATACTGCAAGTACCTGTGTTTAACTGAGTCTCAGAGGTGCCTTGTGACACAGCTGTTTGTGTTTCCGCTGGCCCCGTCCAGGAGTGCGTTGTGTACAGCCTGCCCGACCCCACCTGTGTAAGCAGCCGTATTGCTTATTGACTTACAAGGTGTTCTCCGTGACGATGCTTTGATCATCTCTAGAGCCAGAAGTTCTTCGAATTGCATATGTGACTGTAAGCCTTTGTTCTCCCTCTCTCAGAGTGAAGGAGCGTTGTCCTGAAACCTGAAATCCTTCTTTTAGAACGTTACTCAGAAAGCACTTAAGTGGCATGAATGAAAGTCCTCCCTTTATCTCGCAACATTCTTTCTTTACAAATAGACACCCGTCTGTGATGACAGTGAGATCTTTAAATGCATCAGTGTTTGAGTGCAGCAACAACTCAGGACCTCAGTGTATCCACAATCAAACTTATCTTGCTCCTTTAATCATTTTCACATTTAGCCATGATAAAAATCAAGATCTGTATGTTTAATTTTTTATCTCCCTGCTTGGGATTATCTGTTTAGCTCCTCAGTGATCAGAAATTCAGGTGTGGTTCTGCTGCCCTACCTCTAGGGCTCGGGTGAGGGGACTCCCAGGTATGAAAGGTCACCTAGGGTGCTTAGGATCCTCTTGGCGAAGAGCTATTTCGGTTACACGGAAATGTCTGCCTCCGATCAGGAACAGGGTGAATGGGGTCATCCAGAAAGTGGGTGTGGGTGGCTCCTGTTTTCACTGTGTGAGAACAATAGCATCACACGTGCAAAGATTTTTAGCAGCTGGTTGTGTGAAGCATTTGATTTCTGCACGATTTGTACTAAAACTATTACTAACTATCCATTCATTTCAGTGTGCCTCTGGTCATTGTGTTGATTATTGTTGTGGCTGCATCTCTGATCATTGCCTGAATGGGTTTCTGAGTCAGTTCCAAAATCTACAGCACTCACTCTGCCAAGAATGGTAGCTGCGAGAGACTGATTTTAAGAGCTTGTGAAATCGAGGTAATCAGCATTTCTGCTCATGCTGGCATAGGCCTGTCGGGTAAACGCTTTACGTCCTGTGGGCCGAGCTGTGATCTCCTTTTGGCACGACGCAGATGCTGTTTTTTTTTACCAGGCAGGTATTTAATGTGTCATCGCGTCATTCCTGCTTATAAAATGGGCAACACTGATGATTTAATGCAGCCATCTCCAAACTTATTAGCAGTGTGAGCTACTTATGCATAGAATTTAGTCTGGGAGCTGTTGGTTCACAGTGATTATTGACAACTGAGGCTGGCAATATTTTGCCAACTGGCGGGGGGGGGGGGGTCACTGTCAGAAATTTAGGTGGCTGAGGAAGGGGGAGCGATACTCCTCTGTAGGTTTGTCATGATCGATTTAGAATGTTTGAAAGTTCGACTGATCGGTTCTGATCAACGTGGGACCAAGACATCTGATTGGTCGGTCCTGTCTCCTCTAGTTGCTTGGACCCAAGTCCTCTACAGTCTGGTCATCTCTCTGAACCAATCATTTTTTTGTCCTGCCCTCAGAACATTTTTATTTAAGTGCAAATCCCACAAGCGTGATCAACTGGTTGACGACTAGTGATTTACATCATGGGTACGCCAATGTCACCAGACTGTAACCCGGGACTTTTGTTTTCAGTAACAACTGCAAATTATTTATTGAACATCTGATTGAAATACACGAATTCCATTTATATGGGCCTGGCACACCCTGTTATTGCTTTTGAGATTGTTATGCCGTTTTCACTACTCCTTCTAATACTTGTTCCTTCTTGCACACCCGGCCCAATCGTGTGTGTGTCTCTGAGCTCCTTTGGAATGATCGGAAGCTAATTGGCCTTTGCTGGTTTAATTTTGTTTCATGCATCTTGTCTGTTTTCGGTTACCTTCCTTCCAGTGCGGACGTGTAGGGGGCATTGTTACAGAACTATACCCAGAGTAGGTAAATGTAGGAACTGGATTATTTAGATGAATGTCTTGGGATTTTAACATAACCTGCTGGCTTAGTTATCGTGACGTTCTCGAATGATTCAGTGTTTAGGTATTGATTTTTTCCCAATGGACTTCAGCCTTTATTTGATCTGCCAGCTTAGCAGAATGAATGGTACAGTGAACCACCGTAAAGCTGCCATTCCATTTAATCATTAATCCCTTTAATCACCTCCACCCATATGGCTCTGGGGTTTTTCTAATGATCGTTCCAATGCCTCAGGAAGGGTCTGGCGCAAACAGCGGTCTTCCGGCACTTTCATCAACAGAGATAAATGCAGCGAACGTTGACCGGCATCTGCGTCAGGGGCATCAAAGCAGCGTTGGTCTGTCGGTGCTGAAAATCATGCTTCTCTCTGGCCTGACATGTCAGGAAGCTCTTGTGGTATGACAGGAAGGGCATGTAGTAGGGTTACCATAACAGTAAGTATAAATACCACCGGGGGCTGCTGGGTAGCAATTATATGAATTTAATTTATATCTCCCAGAAGCACTTTAGGTGCCCCCCCCCCCAAAATCATTCCCAAATCTGCAGTATTGGGGAAGTCACTCACAAAAGTGATCCATTGCAGATAGAGGTGGAAAGTTCAGGTCCAGAAAGTATAAATCCAGACCAAGGTTTTGTTTCAACCAACCACTTGAGTACTCTGTGAATGAGACTCTTTATATTCAGCTGGTTGGCTGAAACAAAACCTTGGTCTGTATTTGTATTTTCTGGACCTGAACTTTCCACCTCTATCTGCAATGGATCACTTTTGTGAGTGACTTCCCCAACACTGCACGTCTTGTGTGTGTAGCTGTGTGAAGTGGATTTTTTTTTAAACATTTGATTTAACGGCTTCGGGTGACTGTTTTGAACAGGGCTAGTAAAAATAAATTGAATTGAATTTGATCCAAAGCAACATAATTTTGAGAAAGGAGGGTCACATGATTCCTGGGCCAACTGGGGGTTTACGATTTTGCTGAAGGACGCGGCAGTGAATTCCCTCTGCTAGCCTCGGCACCTACACATGGGCACGGTGTCTTAACGCGGCCCACACCGCCCCGCTGCGTCCCACCCCCGGACGAGTCGGACTTGCTCGTCTGGCTCTGTATGAGAGCATCCAGTCCTAGGTCACCCTCCTCAGATCTTCTCCGAGCCACTGGCAGCAGGCTTTGTCAGGTCAACAAGCCTGTTTGGTGCTATGAGAAGCAAGATAACTCACATACTTTAATGATGCAGCCCTCTGCAGGAAGCCAGTGAAACAGGTGGACTGTGTAATTGCCAGGGAGTGCCGATCCTTATAATGGGGCTGTGGTGTTTTGGTGTGGGGGGGCTGGACAGATGGACAGACTGCAAAACAAAGAGTAAAAATGGGTTAAAAAGTGCTGGAATGATAAAGTGTGGATCAGGTATCCGACCTTTGTAATCAAACAGCTGCCACTTTAGTCAGCTGAACTGTTATCAGATGGTTTCATTTACAGCCCTTGTTTACCAGACTCCACGATCGCGTCTATCCTGTGATGACGCCACGGGGGGACCTTTTTCCTTCGCTTGTATCAGGAAATTCAGGTCCCTCTTTTGTCAAAAACAAGGCAGTAAACATGGCTTCTCCAGGCAGGTATGATAGGTCTTTAACCTGGGATGCTTGATGAATTTCCCCCATTACTTTAAAATCTCATCACAAAGTGATGCCACATTTAGTCACTGGCCGAGCTGCCCGTAAACCTGCATTTCTATGAAGGTTGGCTCTTCCCTCAGCTTGCCACTTGACGGCCTCTCTGGTGACATCTTTCCGGGGAGGGTATCAGGTGTAGGTTGGTCTGAATATGGAGGGTGCTGTCTAGACTGGAATAGAACCGTATAGGTTTTTTTTTTAACAGGGGCACTTTGCTCTAAATAGAATTCTGATGGAATGATATGTCTCCCCAAACTGCCGCACCAATCGAGCAGTACTGGTCACACACACACACACACACACACACACACACATTTGTATTCATATCTTGTTGCGGACTCTCCATTCATGTCTATGGGCATGACCCCAATCCCAGCAATGACAACCTTAACCCCCACCCAGCCCTAACCTTAACCATAAGTCATTAAACAAAATACAGGACATTTTTAGATTTTTGATTACAGTCGTAGATTTTTTTATAAAATTGAGTTTCTCCTTTTGGGGACTGAAAAAATGTCCCCATAAAGTGAAAATAAGAGGTATTTATCACACTGTGGGGGCATGTGGGCCTCACAATGTCATATATTTAACCCCCCCCACACACACACACACACACACACATACACATCTCGGGGCTTCCAGTCCAAGGGCTGCTCAGCCACTTGGAGATGTGGTCAAATGCAGTGATGCGGAAAATCTGTTGAAGCAGCACATTAGAGTTGGAGGTGAAGGTTCCCATCAGCCGGGGCTGATTTCGGGCTGCAGCCGGCGCTGCTCTCTCAGGTTTCCTAGCGATGATGCCGCTGCCTGCCTCCCGGGTCTTGGTTCCGGCTTTAGTGTCTCTGTTCTGTTTGTATTCCTTGACTTTTGGTTGGTCAGGTGATGTTAACAGAGTTAAAAAAAAAAACAGTAAGTGGTACTTCAGAGCAGGTCGACGCTCCTTCGTCTGTTTGCGCAGAAAGTTAATTCAAGTGTGGTGCAATTACAGGAACTATCCATGGGGAAGATGGTGGTGCAGGAGGTAGTGCTATTGTTTGGCAACCGGAGGGTTGCAGGTTCGAGCCCCGGTTCCTCCTGATCCCATCAAAGTGTCCTTGAGCAAGACACTGAACCCCAAATTGCTCCCGGTGAGCAGGTTGGCGCCTTGCATGGCAGCCTCCGCCACCGGTGTGTGGATGAGTGTATGAATGGGTGAATGTGAGGTATATTTTGGAAAAAGCGCTATGTAAATGCAGTCCATTTATCCAGCTAATGATTACTGTGTGTAAGATATTTCGAGATGGGGGTTTGTGTGTGGTATCCCACTTAATTTACTAGGAATAAGGCCTGTTTCCACAAAGATCTCAAACAACAGATACCCTGTGTCCTGAGCTTTCAATTCGGTAAGAAGTCAGTTGAAAACGTGAAGCGCATGACTGGAGTCTAGAGTTTGCATATCTGTATCGTCATGTGTCTGTTTATGGAATTTGAAACCATAATAATAAGACTGTATTTTCCCACATGACCTCTGTCTGATGTAAGGGTTTACCAGAGTTTAACTGTTTCAGTAATTTATGATTACACATGAGGCCCGGTGCGTGTTCATCGAGTTAAGGATCTATGCATGCGGGCAGCATTGTTCTGACTGAAAGTGTAGATGCTACCCAGTCTGTGGTGGTTCGTGTTACGGTGTTTTGAAATATTTTTGACTTTCAGTACATTATTCAATAAATTGCTTGAGATATTCAACAGTTTATTATAAAATAGGCGTTGTGTTAATGATTTTGCCCAACTGAAGGCTAATGTAAGTGTAGACTAGACTAGGCTATTATGTTTGTTAGGTGAGGTGTACTGTATTTGTCCGATCCTCCCGTGTGCCACTCCCCCCTCGTTACCCTCGTGTGGAATCCCCATGTCATCAGCTGTTAATATAACCGTATTAAAATGCATTTTTGCCTTATGATATTTTCGACTTACGGTAGGTTTCTCGGAACGTAACCCCATTGTAAACTAGGGAGAGGCTGTATTTGACGCCCTTAAATGACTTTCCAGAGATGGTAGGACTGAGGATTATTTGAGGGTTTTTTGGATTAGAAAATATGTGCTTCGTCTTGCCAGTTTTCCATTGAACAGCTTAAGGCATCGAAGGTTTGCTTTGTTATGTTATATTTCCTGAATTACAGTGAGGAATATGTACAGGCCTGTTACAGGTACAAGATACTAGTTGCTAATATAGATACCGTTCACTTTGTTCTTTTTTGAAATGGAGTAGGACATGTGTCTGAGATAGATAACCCCCCCCCAAGCAAGACTTCTGGACATGCAGCTGGAAAATGGATGAATGGATCTTTGGAGAATCTTGTATAATCAGTATCAGTGGCATTGTCACTCTAAATGGAATTAATGGGGATTCCATGTACATCAAATCCCACATAATGACTGGCCCAGTGCCACTTGCAGAACAAGCTGGGTGGAATGGAGTCAACAGGATGCAGTTTTGGAGGGGTGGCTTTGTGTGTCCCTAAGCCTGCTACCATCCTGCCCTTCCAGACATCAACAGGTGAATCCCATTGCCAAGGGGCCAATGCATGTTGAATGTAGGTGAGGGTGTAGGGTGCTGAGATGTAGATGTTTGCCAGTGTTGTGCAGAAGATCTTTGAATTGGGAAGCCAGGGTTTGAAAAGCTGATCTCAGCTCACTTGAATTTATTTGACCTACTGTAACCTCTACTCTCTTGGCCAGTTGGCCTGCATTTGGGCGGAACCCGGTTCTGAATAATTTGGACTGTTTGCCAGCCTGTGTCTTTAGACTTGGGGTGGAGGATTGGGAAATGCGGAGCTGAGCACGTCTTCGGCGGTACAGCTCGACGAGAAGCTAAGAAGTAAATTATGACCCATGATAAGTAACCTTTAGTTGCTTAAGACAGTTTGCATCGATGAAAATTCAACTGTAAATAATACAGCTATAGCGCTTAGAAAGTCACAAAGCCACCACCAAGTCGGCACATAACATTCTTAAGTCAAAACTACGGCATGTATCAATAGCCATAAATAGCTTGTTCAAGAAGATCGCATTGTGCTAATACTTAAATGCAGCTTTTTTCAAACTTGAATCAGATTAATTTTAAATAGTTTTAATAGAAACGAAACTCATAAATAGCTACTTGTCCACATGAGACTGACCCAGTAATTAATAGAAATTCCATTAAGTGCTTGTACTACTGCGGTAAATTTGACGTTAGACAGCAGATCCAGGATGGCTTAGGCTCTGGCGAAGTACAAAGTCAGTCGTAGTCATCAGCGTCCTGCTTGGATGTGGTCCAGTCCAAGCCTGCACCTTACCTCAGGAACTCCCCTCCCCCCAGAGTCACGATAGCTTCCTTGTGGAAGTGCGACTCATTCCCAGGGGAAGCAGTCAATGTTTACTCCTCCCGGGGAAGGGGCCAGTGGTTTTCCTGGAACGACAGAGGAAAACTCATGATCACAAACAATACTACACCAAGAGTAAGGAGATCATCCATCTTATGAGTTTGTAGCGTGATATCAAACTAATATCACGTGCTGGCACCATGGGGAATCAGCTCCTTGCTACCTGCCCGAAATCTCGGTGATACTCGGGGTGGTCTCTCCCACCTGTCAGAAAACAAAGGGGTAAGTAGCACAACTCAAACTCTACACTACATATGGGTCAGTAGAGTTCGATGGAACATTCCGCATGGCCCTCCTTTAACGGGTTGATATTGTGTAAAAGAACTCATTCATTTCTGACTCCATGGGCCGCTCTGATTTCTTCCTTCCTACATCCGCTGTCCTATGAGGGATACTTCCTCAGATTGCATTGCAGCAACCCTGGAGCCTGTTCCAGAGAAAATGAGGATAATAACGCTGATGGATATGTGGTTTTTGCAATGTGTATTGTTGGTAGACAAAAATGATACAAACGATTCAAGATAAGACTGGCCTGTATTTATTTTCTTAGCTATTTTGCCCCGATCCATCCTTCTGCTTTTCTATGATCCCAAAGTATCTTTGCAAATCCCTAAGGCCTAGATATGTTAGTGGGAGTGAGCTGTACCATGTGGATTGATGAATAATACCCCTGATGAGTCACATCTCTAAATTGGATATTCCCCAGAATTCCTACTTGATTTCTCATAATGACAACTTTGTATGTCCTGTTCGTATTTCACACCAAATGCTGTTTTTGTCACAACGCACGGTTGAACATTAGCCACGCAAATAAATGAGACACCATTGCCATGGCAACATGGATGTCTCAGTAGGATCCTTGGTGCGGTTTTGAGAGTGGCCCAGGGTGTCCGACAATGTGATGTGTTCCTCTTCTTCAAGGTTCTGAATGCTTTACCAGGACTCTGCCGGTAGTGCACTGTGGTCGCCTTTTGGTGCGTGTACTCAGTTGCAGTTCCACACCAGTGGTCCCCCCTCTCCTCTGCTGAAGACGATGAAAGCCAACATTTAGACATACTCAGTGAATGATGCTTACTACTGCTTCTAACTGTCATTTTCTCCTCCACTCTCTACAGCATCAAGTTGCTAGCGGTTCAAGACCTGGCAGATCGAGAGTCCCTCGAGAAGGTACGACGCGCTGTGTGTGCATGTGTATACATGTGGAGGCTTCCAGAGTTGTAGGACAATGTTCCTCAACCTGGTTCTTGGGGACCGCACGGACGGAGCAAAAACACGGACTGACTGGTAGGGAGCTGGGAGGAACCAAAAACATGGACTGTTTGGGGCCCCCGAGGACATATTTGAGAAACTCTGCTGTAGAAAATGCCAAATACATTTGCATGACATTTGCATTCAGCTGCTGCTGTTGTCCGAAGCAACATACAAATAAGACAGCTAGTACATTACAAGAATACAGTTGTCAAGAGGCCAATTAGGCATGAGTGCAGCTAGACTGAGATTCCAATTGAATGACTAGTGTGTTGGGGTTAGGGTTAGCTGAGAGGGACTCAGATCATATACATAGACGATTGCAAAAACATCTAGTATCCAAGATACACAAGACACCAGGGATGAGGGTTAGGGTTAGGGTTAGGGTTAGGGTTGGTCTGTGGTTGGATGAGCTATCAAATACCACTTCTGTTCTGGTTCATGACTGGGTCCGATCTGGTTCTGGACTGATTCAGTGTATCCAGTCTGAATATCAGACCTGACAGCTTTTCTCCTGAACTAAATAATGTGGCCACACTGCCTCTTTTTCTCTGTACTTCCTGCAACTCTTCAAGTCTAAATGTTCTCGAGATGATTGAGCTTGACCCCTATAACCTTCCCCCTCAGTGCATATTCCCGCTAATGAGGCTGATGTGATCTGGACATGTTGGGTCACTGATGAGGAATGCCCTGGGGTTTGTTCTCAGACTTGTCCCAGCATATGGCTCCGTCACGGACAGTGATCTGGATGGAGATAGCTGAGGCTTATGCTCACGCCCAGGCTGAGCTTGGAATTGCTTAACATGCACTCCTGACCCCGCAGGTTGACCAGATGGCCAGAGGCTCTCCTCTGCACACTTGCTATCTTATACCTTTGTGATCGACTTCAGTACTGGTGGTTCATCTGAGTGCTCTACCCAGCCCTTACCATGCCTCTCTCTGTATCACTCTTCATGCTTATGCAACATCCCAACATTTTCATTCAGATTTGCATTCATTTCTCATCGAGATCTTGCACTGATAATGGGTGAGTTCTTCAGCACATCTCAAAGACTTTCATTGGGGCCAGTTCGCCAGTTCATGCTCCCCGAGCCAACCTTTAACAACTGGAGCTCGATGAATCTTGCTGTTATCATCCTCGATGGTGCCCATGCCGTTAGTAAAGAAAAAATCCATTGATGGGATAAGCCGGCCATTCCGGTAGATTCAGGTTCTCAGCTGACTTCACTTTATTGCTCCATAACGCTGTTGAGCTGTAATGACGACTTAATAATTGGCTCTTCAGTAATTGCTGATTTAAAATTCAAACAATGATTTCTTGTTTGGCCAGGCCGTGTATGACCACCACTCTCACTAGATCCATCTCTCCCTCTTCCTCCGTCCTGCTGCTCCTTTCACCTTCATGTACCTTCTCCCCACTACTAAGAGATGTTATGCTGGCAGCACTGATGGTCTAAATGCTTCTGGTCTTTTACTCTGTGA
The DNA here is from genome assembly GCA_026776945.1 of Isichthys henryi. NCBI lineage: Eukaryota > Metazoa > Chordata > Actinopteri > Osteoglossiformes > Mormyridae > Isichthys > Isichthys henryi. The sequence goes on along the minus strand of JAODJX010000049.1, from coordinate 1,175,391 downwards.
CTCGCACCAGTGGGACCAAGAAACTGGCATCTGTTTCTGCAGGTCAACGGAAATATTTAGTGGGCCTCACTGGGCTTTTATACTGGAGGAATTTTAACTTGGGGGGGGGACATGGGGAATCCCTTTCCTGTGTGCTGAGCCCCCCTCATGCATTATCAGCTCCCTTCACATTCCTTACGTCTGACTAATCGTTCCGCACAGAGCTTCGTAAAGGTGATCACCCTGGAGAGCACTGGAATTCTGAGACTGTCCAATCAGGACACTTTCGCTGGAACGCAGAAGAAAAGGCAGATGTAAACAGTGGTTTTTCAGTGGAAACCGCAGCAGACAATCTGTGTGACGACAGACTGGCATTCTCTGGAACAGCCACCTTTTTTTATTGCAAAGTTCCATATCCCGTAAAGTGTCCACTGCAGTTATTAATACGGTGCATTATTATTATTTTAAATGACAGCATTATATTTAAGTGCATGCTTAAGTGCAGCATATATTTAAGTGCATGTTGTATTCTGCTCTGTTGCTAACTGAGAGGCACTTGGGCTGTTTACAGGAAGCTGGTGTGTATAATTGTATTCAGAATGGATGCTAAGGTTAGCACTGGTAGCCCACAGCAGTGAGACGGGAGACAGAGATGTAGCAGATAGTCACATGGACTTATCTGGCTTCAGCTTTACTTCCCAAGCTGCCGCTTGGGGCGGATTTACGGCCTCTGAGTCTGAGCTTTGGGTTTGTCCTCGTTTAGCTAAGGAATCGTAGGAGTCCGGCCACGATTCTATGACTCATAGAGAGGCCCCATCTGCAAAGCCTTTTCCATAATCCTACCCCCCCATCCTTACTCTTTAAGCATCGCATCTCTTTGTTTGCAAAGGCGGCTAAGAACCAGCGATAGAAACTAGGCCCTGCTCTGTGGCGGGGGGGGGGGGCGGGGGGGGGGGGGGGGGGGGGGGGGCGGGGGGGGGGGGGGGGGGGGGGGGGGGGGGGGGGGGGG
>JAODJX010000049.1:1161877-1174303 GCA_026776945.1 Isichthys henryi | reverse complement strand
CCAGCCCACCCACTCAGTTAAGCACCCTGTCATCCATGAGCCCTCTTCAGTTCATGAGAATTGTACAACATTAATTTCATCACGCTCGTTTTTCATTTTGAGAACTCAGATGTGCGTTTTTGTGTTCGTGTTTGGTTACTGTCCACAGAGAGTCATGTGACCTGAAAGTTTCTGTGGGTGTGGCCTAGGTTAGCAAGCAAATCGTGTTGACAGAAGCCCGGATCGACAGCCATTAAACTTTCAAAGCTTTCTCTTCATTTGCTTTTCATTTTATTTCTTTCACTTAAATCACTCGCTAATTTGAATTTTCGGACACTGACGAGCGAATGGGGGGTCCGTCCCGTTCACATCTGCAGATCTGTGTTTTTCTTGAGTAATCAGTGAGTAATTGGAGGAAAGGCTCTCACTTTCCTCTTTCTGCCCCTCAGCTACTGAACAGACGCCTACTCGATGGGGAAAAATACCACTCCTTCTAAGGACTGGTCTCCTTCCTCCAGCGGGGACTGGGCTGGGCGTAACACTATTTTTTCGTAAAATATTTCTCACAGTAATGATTATTTTCAGTGAAGCTGAAGTAGTGGAATATTCAATAACGGAACGGCGTGTGAAGATTTCTAAACATCTTATAGTCATGCAGCTCCATAAAATCGTCCTGTGAAGTGATGCTTCAGTTGCAGGTACTTGGGAATTCTCCTTATTGCATATCCCATCATGCTCTCCTTCCAGACATACACAGTAGAGAATGAATCTTCGGGTCTGGCCATCCTTGAAGTATTCCAGTCTTTTTAGGGCCTTGCTCAAGGGCCGGACAGACATGTGACTATGCTGCCGAGGGCTCAAACCAGCGACAGACACCTCCCACGCTGAGCCAAACGCTGGCCGATACTGCCATCAGAGGAAAAGGCTTCTGAAAGTCATTATTTGTCCTTGTTGACACACCACAAGACAACAACAAAATACGTCTTCTGCATTTGACCCATGTGTGATATTGTGACATAGCAGGGGGCAGCTAATTCAGCACCTGGGGAGCAGTGCCTGGGGGTGGTATTTTGCTCTGGGTATCTCAGTATTACTTTGTTGGTCAGGGATTCGGTCCAGCAGCCTTTTGATTCCAAGTGCGCTTCCCTGACCGTTATTCCTATCTCCTGTCATAGTGCAACATCCTACATAAATGTCTTCTGATTCTTGGAGTAACAGTGTAACCCACCAATTGCTACATAACCATACCTGACCTTGCATTCCCACCTGGGCAGCCCCCACGAAGCTTGTCCTCTCCCAAAGCTCAGGTTCATCCCACAGGTGATGTAACAGGTGCTCTAGTGAGTGTCATCTGATACCCAGGGTTACAGAGCTTCTGCCACAGCACCACGATGTGTAATGAGTATAATGTGCACCTTGACATTTCGCAGAGACTTTTGACCTTCTTGTCTTTCCTGTCCTTGAGGGGATTGGACAGATCTCGGTACCATCGTACCCTTCCAGTTTAGTTTAGACTTTTTTGATATTGGTTCTGAGCTATTTGTGTCTGTCACCTTTGGACTGACACCACGTTCTGGCTTTGTGGCTCCCTCTCGCGAACCTTCCAGAACGGGGGTTCTGAAAAAGCAGAACTGGAAAAACTGGCTGTAGTAGTTTTCAGGTGGGGGAAAATGGTGGTGGGAGGGGCTTTGGAGGGGCCTCCAGCGTGCTACTGTGGGGCGAGGTCTGCAAAAACCCTCTTTCTGGGTTAAGTATAGATGATATAACCGGGAAGCAAGGTATGTAGGTCAGTCACCCAGCAGGTCTCCTTGGCTGAACTTGTTGGATATGTTTCTTAGGCACAAATACTGTTGATAGTTTTTATTTGGGTACAACCCTTGTGATGCCATGGACTATTCTAGAAAGATTTGTTTGGGTATGGGAAGGAGGCTTTCAGTCAGACCTACAGATAATGACCTAAATGTACTTTGGATGACATTGGATTACAAATATGCACATGCATGTATTTCACAAGGACACGTTTAACTTTATGAAATGGTGACCATTGGTGAAAATACTATCAGGCCAATGTTGACACCCATCCATAGTGGTTTACTTTCAGGACATGTAGGTATTGATGGACATGTAGGTACTGATGGACATGTGCTTGATGCATGCAGCATCCATGGCTTGGCGGAGACACTGTGCAGTGACCTGTGAGTTTTTCTGCATGTTGCAGTTCTGTGCCGAGCTGAACCAGGGAACTCTGCCCAGTGTCCAGAAGTGGGAAGGTCCTCGTGGGACATGGAAATGTATCGTTTCTGACAAGCCCACCTGCCAGATCCACAAGGTAGGTGAACCATTGCTCAGATCCACAGTGTACTTTGCCAGTAGGGCAGAGGTCCATGGAGATGCTCTTAACCATGGGCGTAAATTATGGAGGGGGATGGGTGGGTTCTAACCCCCTAATAATCAAAACTGGCTAACACCCCCCCTCCCCCCCCAACAGTCTGGTGCCCCCCTAAATGGGTGGAGACCTCAACCTCTCAATGTTCAAACCAAAGTTACACCCTTGCTCCCAGCTGATGATGACCTGGGTGCAGTCTCAGGGAAAATAGGATTCTCTTCTAAAATATTCCTGTCTGAGGATGTGTTGGGCTAAATGTGATTAACCGTGTTTGATTATATGATCCATTCTCCATCTCCCTTCCCCCAACATCCTTCATAAGAAAAAATGCCAGCAAGATCTCCCAGGGTATGAAGGTTGCTCTGCAGAAGCTCGGTGTGAGATTAGTGCTCTCAGAAATGAGATTAGTCACATATGAGGAAGGACGATGGAAAGGGAAGCGTGGACCTGCCAGGCACTTTGCATACACTAACAAATGCCATCTGCAAATTCCTCTATTACCAGTGTCCGTGAACAAATGAATAGTCCCTGCACTGTCCTTCTTAGATGTGTCTCTGTGCTCTAATATACATTCTCTGTTCTGCTGATCCTGCATCTGGAAGCATTTCAGCACAAAATATTGCCTCCAACTCTGGGTGATTTAGACCTTGTTTGCATTGAGAACATTTGCATGATGCTCGCTGATTTCCTGTTCATATTGCACTTAAAACCCATCACAGTACATTTACATAGTAGCTTATTCCTGCTCCTTTGTTACAAACTAGCAGAGAATGAATTAGGGTTAGAGCATACGGGTACAGTTAGGATTAGGATTAGGGTTAGGGTTAGGGTTAGTGAAGCCAAGGGATGGCTGCCCTCAGCTTCCTGTTTGTGGTCCCAGTAGTTTCTAAATCCCACTATTGACCTGTGGAGGCTTCGATGTTTCCGGTATCATCCGCCACTGATAATGTGCTCACTGACACCCCTTGTTCCTTCCCCTCTTCCCAGAGGGCGGCGTTTTCTGGTTTCCTTTGGAACAGTGCTTCCGGCATCGAGCTAAAGGACGCGCTCATCCTGGAGAGCCCGAGAGCCAACAGCAACGGGAAGCCTGCCCACCCCCAGCCCTACTTAGCACGCTTCAAAGTACGTTTCTTATTAAGATCTTGGTTAATCGGGTGCTAAAGCTGTGTGCTTCAATTTGTTGCCATCGGGTTTAAATACTGTGGCACTTTGCCACTCAGTACTGCCCCCAGGAGCTATTTTGTGTCCTGCCCTGACACGCGGTTATTTTCGTGTCCACACTCAGATTGGATTGTCCGAGCTCACGGTTATGAATTTCCACCTCGGCCTGGCCCTGCCGGGAGAGCAAAATGGGAAGATCCATGCAGATGACTCCGGGAATCTTCATGTCACTGATGCCGTTCGGGATACCTTCAGAGGTCAGATTCCAGGTGAACAAATACAGTCACCCCCAAGTCAATGATAGCTTGCACTGCTCAGAACGGCCAGTAGATGACATAGGGTTAAAGGGGTGGGACATAGAACTGTTAAGTGAGCTTATTTATGGTGATATTGTTTAATGGAAAATGTTCACCTTTCTTCTTCCGGGTCAGGGGAGGATTTGCTGCTGGCGCTGGGCGACTTTGGCCAGCCCCCGGACAGCAGGGAGTTGGAGCCTCTCAGAATGGAGAAGCTGAGCGCGCTGGTTCCCCCCAACCAGTTCACAAACATCAGCACACACAACCTGCACGGCTCCCGGTGTGTGGACAACATGTGGGCCACCCACACCCTCAAGAAGATCTACACAGGTATGGGGGGTGGGGGGGTGGCCATCTGCTGTGGCTGTTTACAAGCCAGACCTAGATCACAACTCTTCCATAACTGAAGAAGATAGACTCACTAAGTGTGATCTACTCTGTTATTTATGTTATGTAAGGTACCTGTGCAGATCTAGGTTCTAGCCCAAAACCCACTGCTTGGTTCATTCCTAACATGAGCAGGAGTGTTACACATTTGTCATTGTTTTACATTGGACAGGTAAGGCAATCATTGAATATTCTGTGTTGTTGTGTGCAGTGCTTTGCACGAGTGTTCATCATAGGAGTCCCTTTGTCTGCATGTCTGCCGCCCCCTACAGGGCACTGCTGGGTGGTGCGGGAGGGCCTGACCAATCCATGGATCCCAGACAACTGGTCGTGGGGAGGGGTGGCGTCGGACCACTGTCCCGTTGTGGCGGAATTCCACTTGGACTCAGCCGCTAAAGAGCTGCCTGACAATGGGAGCAGCGTGGCAGTAGTGGAGCGAGGCGAGATCACAAGCAGACACGAGCGGTGATGTCCTTCTGTCCGCCTGTCCATGTGTCCCCAAGCAGAACTACTGTTACAGGGACATGGGAGCCAGTGACACTGTGATTCTGATCCCACTGAAGGTTCTGTAGGCAGGAGAAGCCTTGAATATAAATGAAAGCACAGACACTCTTATTTGTCAAAAAGTACTACAAATTACCCAGAACTTTAATATTTAAAATAAAAATATATATATAAATATACAAAATGAATATATATATATAATATACATTGAAATATGGACACTATTGTGCCAAAATCTTTAAAAAGCATTTTAATTAAATTAAATTTTAAGATGCACCTTTCTGCAGTGACGATTGTCTTAAAAATGTTGGCAAACACTGAAGAATTATCTTCATTGCATGAGAGGCTCACCTATTTACAGCTGAAGGATTTTTAGCCGGATTTGTGAGTCTGACTCAGCAATGCAGCGCCACCCGCAGGTGTACAGAGGAAGAACACTGAAGGCCTCTGCTCTGTTGAAGGTTTTAACACACTGTACTGTGTTAGAAAAAGGATACGTCTGTCTTCTATTAGAAAGCTGGGAAAAGATAGAAACTTGATCAAAGTGCGTACAAAGTGTTAGAATTCTTTTATTGTAATTTTTTCCAGTCCAAGGCCTGGGGATGCACTGTGTGTATTTTGATTTTCTTTTCAACAAACTCTGTAATTACTGCAGATTGGATTGTTCCATAGAACTGAAGCTTTTACTTTTGCGTACTATGTGTCTGTTAAAAAAAGAATGAAAGAAAAATACTGTGGTGTGTTTGTGCTAATTGGACTGAAAACATGTTTTATTGCAGAGAAAGGGCAAGAAAAACAGGAAACACAGCGTGGTCAGAATTTAGTCAGCCGCTCAGCCGTGTTCATTTTCAGCTGGGACAGAAGCGGCAACAATATAAGTGAAATACATGATTAGTTTCCCTCACGTCATCATTTGTTCTTCGCCATACTTAAGCAAATCAGCTTAAATGGAATTTTAGGGAAAAACACCCATGAAAAAGACAACTACTCTTATTCATGCTGTTTAACTTAAACCTTTTATATAACTTCAACTCAGTTTATCCCATAACATTTTTTCATTTTTTATTTTTGGTAAAGTTTACAATGTGAAACTGTGAAAAGATATTTTAATATTTCTAGGGATAATCCTGTTTTGTATCGGATATGGAAATTGTGTCCCATTTTTGCAAAGGGGATGTGAATGAAATCAAAAGGCATTTTCCTGTAAGACTGGTGCTGAACAGCTGGTGAGCTTGATCCTTGGGTTGTTGATTAGATATAATACTGAGCGACTGCAGTCGCGTCTTCTGATTGGATGTGCGCTCTCAGTCTGCTGATGCCCCCCGTTCATTGGCCAGGCGCGCGGATGTGGAGTTTTGTTATAGCTGCGGCTAGTGGAGCCTGTTCTGGAATCTTCACTTTGGAAAAAAAGACAACATTAAGAGCAAGACCCATGACTTGTGGTTTTTTAGGGGCTTTGATTATTGTGAGACAGCCCATCTGTTAGACACATATCCTTAGCATTACTGTCTAGATGATTATTTAGATAGGTACTGAATACTACTAGGCAAGCAAAATATGCACGATTATTATTCCTGATGGCAATAATAATGTTGCAGATATTCCTGAGTAAAATATTCAGTTTGTTCCTAAAAAGTGAATAAACCAATTATTAAAGATAAACAGCTATGGTCTTTCTTACGCTGTTCCTGGCTGCCCGCCAACTCATTTCCACTTCTTTTTGATGCTGGGAAGGGGGTTCTGTAACTTGACAGGTTTGAACCCTCCAGCAAATTCTCAGCCAAGGACATGCACGCTCCAAGCATACGCCATACAAGTCCGTACTTTTCTGGTGTGAATCTTTCTAACTACCGGACTAATGTCTTGGAGCCCTAAAAGGATTCTTTGCAGAGCTTAAAGGTGAATCTCAGTCAACTGGAGGTACATGCAGCCCCAGCATCCGGTATCCACGTACATAAGTAACATCCTACAATGTCCGAGAAGTTATTGCCATAAATGGCTTGATCCTTTCCCAGCTGGGTCAAAGCATCTTGCGCACCAAGTAACCCTGCTTCGGGTTCAGGGTTGTGAATAAAGACCCTTAATGAGGAACTCTTTCATATCTGTTCATGTCGTATCATAATGAGTCACCTGTTTCTCACAGTGTGGATAGAACCCCTAACCTTGGTTCTGTGTTTGGACATTGTTGGTTTATTCTGTAGCTGTAATTGTTCAATTGTCCATAATTGAAGTTGAAGTTCTGTCTGAAATTTGTGTTTTGGTAAAATACAGATGTGTAACTAGACCCTTTCCAACCCTGGTCTGGCCATGGTGACCAGAAATTGTCCTGCATAAACCCCAAATCCTTCAATATGCAAGGCTGATTAGCATGTTGCTAACAAGACTAGATCAATGCCAAAGTCAAGATCGAATTTTATCAAGCGTATGTGTGGCAAAGTTGGACAATTTACCATAAAATTCATCCCAGTATGTCTGGATGCACTCTGACCATGTTTACGTGATATATTTAAAGTTGGTTGTGTGTGTATGGAAGCAGGACCAATATGTAGTTTCGTAAAACAATGATGAAATCGAGATCTGCAGACTGCCATAGTCTGTGTACAGCTGGGGTCATGGGAGAGTGAATGAGAAAACCCAATGGGAGCCCTTTGCTCCAATGCTACGCCAACTTTACGTTAAATTCCACATGGAAAAACGCAGTATGAATGGGCTGAAAGACAGAAGACGTATTGTCCCTGTTCTGTGATAAATCCATGTAACAATGGGATTTTGTTCATTTCAATACTCCTTCTGTTCAATGGGAAGGGAATTATCACTATTCCACAGTTATTTGTTGTTTTCTTGCAAACGACCTCCGGTAACCATTCCAGTGAATCTTTAGACATTGAGACATTATGGAGCTTCATAAAATATTCTTATGACAGGGTGTATGTAATACACCGACGCAGCAGGAAGCCTGGGAAGGCATATTCAGGAAAATCATCTTCAGTACTCCATTAAGCATTTGTGTGTACTCTTAAGAATAAATATGCCAGATATTTTTTTTCCCGCATTCCAAATACGCGTCGAAAGAATCAGGTCATTCTTCGACTTTTCAACACATTTGAGACCCAAGAAATACAGGCCGGAAAGGTCACTTAAGGTCTAACACAAAGACAAGCATCCCCAACAACACCCGAAATCTGCCATCTCTCAGAAGTGCATGAGAGCTTTGTATAGAGGTGGCTAAGATTCTGTGGACAGCTGAACTCTCTTTCCCAGACTTTCACCTGAACTTTAATGGATTTATTCTTCCATGGCAAATACTCTACATGAATAATTCAAATTGTGACTCCAGTGTTTTAGACAATTCTCCGAACAATTATCCAGTTTACTTCCTTCCTGTGGCAAAGCTCACTATAAATATTCAGTCATGTCTCTCTAAATATATTAATGAGCGTTATGTAATTGTTGAGTTTCTGCAAAGCCAACTTTCTCTCTTATTCAACGGTAATGTCTGTCTCAACATCATTTCGGCAGGGTGCTGACAAACCCGCTGAAGTTGTGGACAGTTTTGCGGCAAGTGAATTTTCATGTTTCTAAGCAGACCTGCTTTCTGTAGGATCATGTCCAGCTGACTGCCCCCTAGTGGTCCAGGTTGGTGTTGGTTCATTTTTTTTTTCTTAAGTGGCTTTTAGTGTTTAGCCCATTAGCACAGCCCCTAAGTAATGTGTGGTCATGGGTGTTAACATGGATATGTGGCCAGAGCTGTAAACATAACCCCTGACCTCTGTCTCAATTTCTCCATCAAAATAGCATAGGCAGATAGTCAAATACCAGAGATTGTGATCCACTGTAGAGTTACTATTTATTTCCCCAGTAACCAGCAGATGTAGCTGTGATCTCCTCCATCTGCCCATTTTTAGATTTTAGATTCTCTGTCCATCTGGCAGTAAAAAAAATGCTTTACATTTTCCTTTAATGAAAACGAGAGCCTGAAACTGAAATTAGATGCAAGCAGCTTCCCACTCTCAGCTGTGAGTCGCAATGAGGGAAACGAGGCATTGAAATCTGTGTGAGATGGTATTACCATAAAGAACCTAATAGAAGGTGACTAAAACCTGCATCGGTCGGGCAGCTACCAGATCCCAGGCGGGGAGATTGAGCAGAATGACGGTGTGTCCACAGGAAACCAGGGGGCTGTAGGACCGCTGCAGGTTGGAAGGCATCAGACTCAGACAGTGGGGAGCCACTTACATTAGGGTAACCTCTGCTGCTGTTAGTAATGCAGCAAACTAACTCGATGGGAGTCACAAACAGTGTGAATGGATTTGATAACAGGGTCTTAATTACTTTATTTGCTTTTTAAACATCATGGAGGAAAATGGGGTCTTACTAACACATAGGGTGTAAATAAAGGCATATAAATATTACAAATTGTCGAGACTTGGCATTTGTGACAGAAGTTGTGTGAGTCCTGCAACACGACGGCACATAATCATTGACCAGTTGTCCGACAGCCACAAACCACCACCTGTGACACCGCGCATTACAAACAGCCTTTAGATGGTTAAAAAGTGACTGCCGCCATTAAAGAAAGTATCAGGTAAATGGTACGGTACGGTACAAAGGGTCAAAGGTCATGTTTACATGTAAACAGTGCCGGCATTGCATCTGCAGAGGTCTGACCACTGCAGAGGCTCCCCCTCCTGAAGCTACAGTAACCTGATTCCATTCTGCAAAATCTCAGCTGTGGGGCACCAAGGCTCCTCTCACTCATCTGATGATAAAAAGTCATGTGGTCTTTTCCAGTACAGTGCCCCCTCTGGTGCAGTAGTGCAACGTACATAGCCATCAATATCAGGAGGAGGTATTTTTGGATGGGGAATCCAGGGGCCTGAAGTGCATCTGATTTTCAAAGTGAAGGTACCGTGCGAGAGAGATACCAAGCCACCTGGACATAGCAGGTGGTCACTGCACGAAACTGAGACGCAGGGGGTGGATGTCACATGATGCTATGCGACGGCACACCCCCGTGCTCCCCGGGCCGCTCCCAGCATGCTCAGATGAGGGCACGTAGCTCCGCATCTGTCAACCGGTTGACCTCCATGATCTTCTCCAGCTGCCCCAGGTAGCGAGCCTGGTCCTGCAGGAAGTGGGGGATGCGTACGTGGTCCATGACTGCCAGGCCTTTCAGCCGGTCCACATCCTCGAAGGACACCTAGACAGGAAAGTATAACTTTGATGTAAATTTCCAGTGAACAATTTCCTACTACATCTACCTTCCACAGCCAGATCAGCTAGATCCCTTATGCAAATCAACTGTTTCTGATGGCAATTTATGTGGAAATTTTTAATGTCAGGCTAATCCCTCCATTTAGATTTGCCTTGATCGGTTATCAGAGCTGCCAGTAACTCTGGCCAGACAGACGAGAGTCAGCCCCATCTACCTTGCCTAGGGCCATCAGGAGGGGAAAGTCGATCTTCTCTCTGTATCTGAGGATCTTCAGAATGCCGTCGAGGTAGACCTGGTCCTTGCTGAAACAGCCTACCATGCAAATGACTGTTATGAAAGTCTGCTGCAAATTTGCATATATAAATATAAAAATACATGCACAGCTGAAGAGGGAGGATTGTGACCAAGTACGGCTGGCAAGGACGTTCTAAGGATTTTTAGGAAGCGAGGTACCTGGCTGGGAGGTGTCTGTCTGGCCCCTCTTGGCACGTACGCAGTAGTCCCAGCGTGTGCCGGGGTCCTGCACGAAGCGGCCAAGGCTGTGGAACAGCTGGGCAAAGGGCAGGCGGCTGGCCTGGTACACGGTGTAGTAGAGCAGGGCTGCGCGCCACAGCGTGGGGTCGCGGCGGAACAGCACGCTGTGGATGCTGGCCAGGCCTTCCTCGGTGGGGTTCAGCGGCCGCAAAGAGTACCTCCTGCGGGCAGCGCCGCTACTCCACGGCTGACGGCTGTTGTTCAGGCCGCGGTAGTAGTGCGTACCTGGAGCACACAGATCAGCCGGCTCACCCCAATGTGCCTTATCCCTTTACTGAACACAAGGGATCTATGGAGTCATGGGTCTTGATCACTTAGTGGTCTTTGATTTGCCCGCAATTGGTGCCGGGGGACGGACGGCACACACCGATCTCGTGACGCAGCATGCCTTCTAACCAGTGCTCCCGCGCCGTGCACATGTTGATGGTCAGCGTGGGCCGACTGTTCACCACTGTCATGGATGCTCTCGAGAGGAGGTCCTCTGAGAGATGGACCACAATCTGCTCAAAGAGAACAGATCTGTTTTACTCCAGATTGAACACAGGCCAAACATCGTAAAATGAAATGAATCCATGTGTACACCCTGAATCTCATGCCCTCCATGCACCTAAATACTGGTTCCCCAAGAAGCCCTCCTTATTGTTTTCATTTAAAAAATCTTTGTCCCACCCTCTACACAGTGTTCCTCACAACCCCCAGCTCTTCAGACCCCTCCAGCCCCCTCACCTCTCCCATACAGCCCTCTTTCTCCATGTACTTCTTCACATGGTTCCAGATGCGGCCCTTGGACAGCAGGCTGCCCCCGGTGGCCTGCTGGAAATTCTCATAGTTGCCATACTTGTCCAAGGCCAGCTCCATGATCCTCACTGCCTGGGGGGGGGAGGGGGGGTTGTAATGGTACACCAACCTAAGCCTGTTTTACTGGCCCGTTCACCTGCTGTGCTCCTTACATTCATAGGATTTCGCCACATTGCTTTCCTGTGATTATGAACTAGTGTATTAAACAAGCTTAAGCACATGTTTATTTTGCAGGAATAATTGTTTACTGTGGCATATTTAATGATCTGAAAATTACATCTATTCAGCAGACGCTTTTATCCAGAACAACATACAATTTGGACAGTGCGGTCAGACAGCCCTGGGGCCGCGGGGGGTTAAAAGCCTCGCTCACGGGCTCCGCGCTGAAGCCACTCTGCCTTGTGTTTGTTCCGCTCGTCCTGTTCATTCGCCGGCTTCTCGCTCCTTGGGTTGCGTAAATTATCCGTGAAACAAGTAAGACGTGGTAATTAACTTTTCAGCCTCGCTCTCGATTACATGCCGCCGTTGTCAAATGACTCCCGAACCTTTTGTTCTGCCTTTGAATCGGGTTCTGGGTCGTCTCAGAGGCTGGATTTCACATGCACTGCGCATAGCAGCTCAATCTCACCATTCCTTAGACGGAATGACACAGTTATTTCCAAGTGATGCCAAAGTTCTGCAATCACCTTTCAGCATAATGATTAATGGCATAATCACATATGCATATAACCGTTTGTGATAGAAGAGGTGCATGTCAATTAGCCCAAAGTGATGACCGTACAGCAAAGGAAGAATGATTGTATTGATTACCTTCTGAACTAGAGCAAAGACATACATATCACTGGCTTAATAGGCCTGACACGCGATCAGCCATAATGCTACTGAGAGCACAGCTCTCCGGAGGAATCACTCAGAGTGTCATGGATTAACATTACATTTGCTATCCATTGGATCCCTGGATCTACGGGCGCGAGGGGAAGCAGCTATTACTGTAAAAAAGAAAAAAAATCATAATCCATTAATAGTTTGTTGAGTTTGGATGGTTTTAACATTGTGAAAATATATGAAAATTTGTTCAATTGGTTCCCCTTAGGGGGCGGCATGGTGGTGCAGTGGTTAGCACTGTCGCCTCACACCTCTGGGACCCGGGTTCGAATCCCCGCCTG
>JAODJX010000049.1:1143301-1157495 GCA_026776945.1 Isichthys henryi | reverse complement strand
CCGGAGGAAACCCCACGACGACATGGGGAGAACATGCAAACTCCACACACATGTGACCCAGGCGGGGATTCGAACCCTAACCACTGCACCACCATGCCGCCCCCGCGGTATGGTCAGCTCCATAAATATAACTGCACCCTGAGAGACACGCCCATTTTCGAAAGGCGGAACACCTGAACGTAACAGTTAAACAATTAATTATTAGTAGTACTACTATTATTACTATTATTATGACACACTATTGGACAGGTGGGACTGAGTGTCCAGCAAAACCTGTATTTTACGAATCTACTTCAATATTTCATAGATCGTTCATAATTTAGAAAGTATATTTTTCTATGATGATGATGCTTATTACATTGCATGTTTTCCTGTTTAAAAGAATAGCTGTCTTGGCAACACAAGACAACTTGTATTTTTGGCATCGAAGACTAATTTCTGAGGTCACCAAATATGCTGAATGATGATGGCAGCGAGATGCAGTGACTTGGGTAAAAAGATGAGTGTTTAATGACTGCTTTACTGCAGGACTGATGACGGATCAGAGCCAGATGACATTAAAGTAGTTTTCTGGCGTGTTCCTTGTACAATTAATGCATGCACTTGAGTCTGTTAATCCCATATATTATATATTATTCGTCTTTGTGAAGTATACTCAACACAATTAGCATAAACTAATAGAAAATTACAAAAACTAATTTTAATTAAAAAATAACATGACAGGTCCAATTGGAGAAAACTGTCTGCAGAGAAAATCATTTGTAAATAATGAAAAGAACAATTCTGAATAACGATGAGGCGCCTTGCTTTGATCACTGGTGCGGTTATTTGAGCTCCAGTTCACAAGCACCCAAAACAAGCCTTGTGAGCTTCAGCCGCTGAACTCACACTTAAAACTGCCCAAGCGTTCTAAAAATACTGCTGGTGACAGTAAACAGGCTGTTTGATCACTTCCTCCTCCCTAACGCCTGTATACTTTTTTGATGTAATATTTCCCAGTTGTACTAAAACTGTAGGCTGCACAACCAGTCTCTTACATTCACGTTATGTAAAACAAACTCAAACATCATATAAGTAATCTCTCTAAGTAGGTTACCCCAAATATCCTCTTATATGACGCTCTTATGCGTTTCGCTGTTCTTTTTAAACTTTCAGATAAACGATGTATAGAGTTTTTCAGGGAAAAATATATAACTTTATAAATATATAAACCACATTCTGTATATACCTTGGTCAAACAATGTTTTTTTAAGAACAACACTATTTTTTGCAAAATGTACTACGGTTAAAATTGGAAGTACCTGAATTAAAAATATAAATTACGTCGTCCAGTTTCCAGAACAAACGGTGGTATTTATTTTACCTTGGTAACCGCATGCATAACTCTTCCGAAAACTAGGACGTTGGGAGTTTGACGTTTTGGGGCTGGCGAGAATTGAACGGCCTTGGGGAGGTGTGTCTCAGTCGTCATATCTTTCTCCTATTTGATGTCAAGTCTGTCAATCACGAATTCACCATCTGGGGCATGCGCAATGGGAGCAGCGCTGAAATTCAAATTTGAACAGATGTTTGCTTTGTATCGAGGTCGTGAGGAGGCTTGTATGTGAAGCGACAACTCTGTGTGCAAGTCAAGTTAATTTGTTTTAAAAATATCTTACCCGACGAATACGGGTGATTCTCCAGTCAGAAGCATATTTCGACTACTACAGGGAGGAAATGGACCCCTTTACTGAGGTAAGATCGAAAAATTAATACAGGTTTTGTCAACCGACTCGGTCTCATTGCTGGCTTATGGAGAGGAAGCTAAGCTGCTAACTACGTCGTAGTAACACATGAGCCGTGAATATTTACGTCAACTAACATTAACCACCGCGGCTTTTTGGTTTTGTCTTCTGTTATGTAAGTGTCCTCCTAACTTTGACATGGAGAGAAGTTTATATTGTCTGCCTGCGTTCACACGTCTGCGTTTTTACTCCCAGTTATGAATGAGCTCTGTGACATTTATGTTCATTGTTGTGTCTTTATTGCTGACGATGACAGCTCTATCCAGACAGTCATTTTACATGGCGTGAAATGGTTATACCCACCGTATAATGCAGGCATAGCTAGTTCAAGCATAAAATGCGCTTCGCACACTGCTGACCAATACCCACCCCTAACGGACAACATGTGACAGCGAAGCGCAAACATTTCCATATTCTGCGGGATGATTCGCTTTCTATTGCCTTAGTTGGTAATAAATGGCTTTGTCTAGTTGTCTGGGTTTTTTTTTTTCTCGGAATCGATCCAGCTGCGTGCTGGCTGCAAACCAATGGTCCAGTGGTTCAGAAGACTAGTTTATAAACATCGCTTTGGACAAAGGCGATTGAAAAATAACTTAATGTATCTAAGAAGTAATAATGAAAACTTTAAATATCTGTCTTGACTTGGGTTGCTTCAGATTGCTGCTTTTTAGAGGCGGTTAACTATACATTTCCAGTGCCGCTGTTTTGTAACCGCCTTGCGTGGTTTTTATAAATGCGAGCCTCTGGAAGTGTCATTCCTAACAAGCAGGCTTCCAGTGTGTTCGACCGCATGCCATATAACCCGCAGATTCCTTTCGGATGACATCCGAACGGGAGCAACGTGTCACGTCTTGCACTAAAATCTGTGCGCCCGCTGGCCTTTCAAAGTCATGTGTGTTGGGCTGGGTGCTTTTTGAAAGCTTTCAGATACCTCTGAAGTTTCAAATTTTGTCTATGTGCGTTGCTTTGTTTGGATCAGATTTCATTGTCCCCCACATTCAGCTTTCAGCGCTATGTCTGTTGTAGAATTAAGAAATAACGATGAAAATTGTGTGACTGTCAGAAACTGTTGGAGCGCACACGCGCCCGTCGGGAGAATCTGCAGAAGAAGATGGCTGAGAGGCCCACAGCGGCCAACAGACACATGGGCAAACGTGTACGAGAGCCGCTGGCTCTGAGCAACACCGTGACCGAGTCAGCCCCTGAGAATGGTGATTACCCTACCGTTCCCTTTATCTGTTAGACCTTTAGTAACAGGTTTGACACTCCCTGGGTCATACTTGAGGGTGTTGCTGCTCTGTGAGGCTCTCCATCCATTTACACTGGCGGAGTTAAACAGATAATCCCTACCACACTTATACATACATTCATCTCTGCTTTTAAGGACCTTAAAAAGTTTTTGGAAGTGATAGTATTTAACACCCAAGGATTAATTTACCATTTCTGAAAATATAATGTTGTATTTATCAGTATTATTTTTCCTAATTTCACAGTAGAATATTTACAATTGCTTTTGTGCCTCATACAGTAAAATTACACAGTGTAATAAACCTAGGGTGCCCTCTGGTGGTGAATACTGCCATTGCACATAGAGGGTGGGATCAGTTTCTCAGTGTTGACATTTCTGTGCACCCGTTGCCTGCTGGAATTTCCTGCTGTGCTGAATACACTCAACACAGGATGCTGTAATGCTGTCATTTTCCACGTAGGGACGGCTATCGGGTTACAGCTAATACATAGCATAAAATGCAACTTATAAATTGAATTTGTGTAATTTCTATAAAACGTTAGTGTAATTGATTTGTAAAAAAATAATGTCTGGTTTTCTTTTAAGTTTCTATCTTCAGGTTGCTGTTATGTTCATTCTTACTAGATTTTCTGACTGGCTAATGAAGTGATTGTGGAATTCACCCCTCTGTCTCTTCCAGCCCCTCCCTCCTCCAAGCCCTCTCCCTCCAAACGCAGGTGTTCCGGCGACACTGAACTGTCCAAGGCTGAGGTGGAGAATGTGGAGCCGGCAGCGGTCTCTTTGGGGGCCCCTGCCCCTCAGGATCCGCCCACGGATCGGAAGCCCCCACCCGGGCCCTCTGCCATCTGCTCTGTCCCCTCTCTGGAGAGGAATGGGGATGCGGGCCAGCTGACCTCCGCCCACGGGCTGGTTAGAGGTGCCCACCCCCACAGCACTCCTGCTGGGCCCTCAGCCATGAGGTCCCGCCTTCAGAAACTGGCTGAGCAGAGAGAGTACTGGGACGCTGATGGTATTTTCATCTTTATTCATAAAAAAGTAGATTCTTTTTTTATGGTCTCCCTTAAGCAGTTCTGCGTAAATACCCTGTATATGCTCAAGTACGTGCAACGTTTAATGTCAGAGCATCTTTTTCTTCACAGAGGACTGTGCTGTTTTCAATAAAGTTCTTTGGCACGGTGATGTTTAGTGATTGTCCTGCGTTTCATCTTAAACATCTGCAGATGTGATCCCAGACAGCACCCCTGCACCCCCCCCTGAGACTCAGAGACAGGAAGTGACCCCTGCCCCCACCCCGATATCCTCCGACACGCCACTGGGGCGGAGAGGCCGGCTGGCCAACCTCGCAGCCACCATTGGCTCCTGGGAGGACGACCTGGGGGCGCCGAGATTGGCGCAGAAAGACAATGCACAAGCAAAGCCTGGTACCGCCTGTTTACCCGCCTCACGCCACGGAGCTGCTGGCGTCGCCGCCCAGACCGGGCCCGCGGTACACCGCCTGCATTCCGGCCAGGCGGCTGCAAACAAGCCCATTATCGCTGGGCAACAGGTGGGCTGTACGATGGGCACCTTTCTTTAAGGCTGGACTGGACGGGACCGGTACCGCTGTGTGCTTCCCTGTCCTGTACAGGGATACTGCTCTTGTGGAGTTCAGAAAATGCTGCCGATGGCTTAACTGTTGTGTGTATTTTTGCTGCTTCACTATATTTTGATGCTAAATTTATGAATGAAATATCAGCAGATGTGTTCATGTTGAGCATTGGGCATTTATGTAGGGCCTAGTTGAAGATTCTTTTTTAAAATGTTTTCTTACAGCAGTCGGCCTGTTCACCAGCTAAAGTGAACGTAGCGGCTCAGTCGAGTCCCCAGAAGGCTCAGTGTTCAAACCTCAGGCCCGCTCCGCAGCCGGGTCCCGCTGCTCCCTCCGCGTCCCTGTCCACTGGTCCCAGGGCCGCCCACCTTTCCAGCCCTCACAAAACAGGAGCGCCAGCTGCTGCTGCTGGACTGCGACAGCCTCCTTCTCAGAGTCCCCAGAAGAACCCGATGCCTGCCAGAGACCTCGGCTCAGGAAGAGACGTCCAGCCCAGCCCTAAGAAACCCGATCTGCTCGGCAAGCCTTTAGCGACGGTGTCATCCGCCATCCCGCTCAGGGAGACCACGCCCTTGCAGGCAAAGACCCCATCTGGAGCTCAGAGTAAGCGGTTTGATCATGTGACCCTTCTGGGTTAGTGCATTGAAAGGCTGTTTGCTTTCATCATGTATGGAATGAAACTGCGGTGACAATAAGGAGTGTGTCAGAATAGCTTGTCATGGGCTAAAACTCGATCTGGTGACGTCTGAAACCCCATCACAGGTTCTCATGTTAATTTTTAACTGATTAGTTTTTTACTCATCTGACAGCCATCACTGGCTAGGTCACCTTTCTTGTAGCTGCTATTGCTCATTAGGTTGTGCCCTGTTTTAGGTGGACCGGGGGTCAAGTCCTTCCTGGAGCGTTTTGGGGAGCGCTGCCAGGAGCGTTCTGCCCAGAACTCTCCTTCGACTGCCACAGGTCAGAAGACGCTATTGCCGGGGCAGTCGGCAACCCCCAGGACCCGGCTGATGCAAGAGAAGCTGAAGACCACTCCTGTGGTCACTGCCACGGCCGACCTTGCCCAGAAGCAGAGGCTGGTACGGCACCGCCATAAATCTTACAGCACCCCCAAACCCATAAAAATGTCAAAGGACCTTCTGGGTCAGCCTCGCAACCTGCTGATCATTACCGCCGTTTGTTCACAGGAGCGAGAGAGCGAACTAGCACAGCTGCGCAATCGCTTCCAGAGAGAGAACGTGCAGAAGGCGAGCGGAGAGGCCAGCGCCAAGGTTGGCTTTCAGAAACTTCTTTTTTGTTTGGCTCTAGTGATGCCTTAAGCAGACCCATGAGAAGGCAGTAACGCCAACGTCCGTGTGATCCGGTATGTGGTTCCAATACAGTGGAAGAAATGGCAGCAAATGTTGAACCGTACTGCCCATTGTACCTAAATGCAATAGGTTGTTCTGTTCACCCTCCTGCATGTTTGCCAACCATTTGATAAACCTCCAATCTGAAGGCAATGTTAAACATGTTCCACTTCAACAGCAGTCAACTCAGCCAACAGAGAGCAGTGTTATGCCAACAAAGCCTAAGGATAGGCCAACAGCGCCCCCTGTGGAGACACTGAACACTGCGCCAAAGTCCTGCTCTTCAGGTATATTGGTTATTCATCTAGGAATTCCCTAGTAGAGCTATCCTGTCACTCTGGGGTATTATAATGGGATGGGTAGGTCCTAACCCTGAGAGGTTTGCTGGTGTTGCTGGAGTTCAGGGCTTCTTTGAGTGCAAACCGACTGTGTCCATATTGCTTTGGGGAGGACAGGCTTTCCTGACCCTGGGCTTTGTGTTTATGCCAAGCGCTCAATGTGGCCCAGCCTGTCTGACTGACCCGGCATTGTGCTGCTGAAAGGGGCATTCAGAGGGGGCATCGAGGGCCGCGTCTCAGCTGCACCAGGCAACACAGCACTCCCTCTGTGCACAGAGCCGCTCCATCAGCCCCTGTGTCGATCTGCTCCTTTATCAGACAAAGTTACAAACATTTTTCTGTGGTGCTAATATATACGTATTTTTCTTTAAGAGTCGCTTATTGAGCCGGCTGCTTCCAGCTCGCTAAAGACAGCAGAAATTTGCTCTAAGATGTCTGAGGACAATCAAGAGGCCTCTGTGGGTAAGTAACGTGGTATAACCTCCTTCAGCGGCTGCTTTTGTTTATATCTGTTGGAAATTTACAACACTATTAAAGTGTACGTGCATAATAATGAATGTTTGACCATGACATTTGTTGACACTTAGTAGACCTCATTGTCGCTATTCGTCCAATGGCCAAGTGAGTGTTTAGAATCGGTGACGCTTGGCGAGCAGTAACAGGACCTGTCTGTGACACAGGGGCGCGGGAGGTAGACATGATCGTAGACGCAGGGAACAGTTCAGAGGTCATCAACAAGCTCTTCGACGGTGTCCTGGAGGAGAGTGAGGATCACGGCGCGAAGGATGAAGATGAGGAAGGAGACGAAGATGCCCTGAACATCTCCTCCATGTCGCTCTTGACCCCCCTAGCAGAGACGGTCGCTGCTGTCGTGAAAAGCCCTGAGCTGAAGCTGCTGGTGAGTGGGTGGGGGGGGCGGCGGCGGCATCGGGAGTGAAGAGTAACTGGGAGACACAAAGACATTCACCTTGAACATGGAGTATTACACTAAACTCTCACTTTTCTTCATTCGGCCAATGGTTCTTCAAAGTGGTTTAACCTACTAATACATTAATGACTGTGAAATTAGAAATTCTGTTTGTGTCATCTTCCTCCCGAAGACCTCCACCCCAGCGAGCTCTTTCCGAGAGAAGAGCAAGACCCCGGAGAGTGCCCGCCGGGCCGAGAAGCTGCAGAGGGCCCGTGTGCGGCGTACCCGCTCCTCTGAGAGCCTGGACATTGCCGAAGACGAGCAGAACCTCCCCTACAGGTGTGGACCATGATGCCACCTGCCGCCTTTCTTCTGGGGGCCTCGCTCTGGCTCGCTGGGTTTTAAGCTTTGCCTGGTGACCCTCCCCAGGGTTCTCCAGTTACCTTCATTGTTTACATGCTGCTGCATCAACTTTATTTATCTTTCTGGCTGCTGGCTGTTTTATCAATGAAAACGCCAAATATCGTTATTGCAAGTACCTCGCGCTACCAGCGTTACTCGAACTTTGCTGCCTTCTGCTGTTTCAGCATCGACGCCTACAGGTCCACCAGGGTCAAGGAGACAGCCCGGCCACATGTGAAGCAGGTGATCGTGCGCAAGGAGGATGTGGGGCAGAAGGCAGCGGAGGCCGCGCTGGCCACACCCACAAACCACGTCAGCGTCAAGCAGAAGATCAAGGTAAGGACAAGACCTGCAGTACACCCAGCAATCAGTGGCTTTTGGCAGCAATTTTTAATAATCTAAACAACATTTAGAATCACCTGCCTTTTGATCTGTTATGATGGTTTAGCCGGGCTGATGAGCCAATCGGAGTGGCCTTAACGTATGGTTCTGCCCACTCTCAGGACCTTACCAATGAGATGAACCTGCAGCAGACGGTGATCCACCAGGCCAGCCAGGCGCTCAACTGCTGCACGGACGAGGAGCACGGGAAGGGCTCCCAGGTGGAGGCTGAGGCCGAGAGGCTGCTGCTGATTGCCAGTGAGTGGAGGAAGAGAGGGGTGATCGCTCTCCATCGATACAGGTTTAAGGGACCACTGGGAACAATGCTTTACACTGTGCTCCGTTTACCTCGGAGGTCCGAGTTGGGAATGACATCACACCCGAGTTAACTCCATTACCGTTGTGAGTCGGAAAGTCATTTATCAATGTCTGAGACTTCAAAAAGCAGGATTTCTTACTTAGCTGGATAACATGTCGGATTTACGGTACCCTACTTTATATGGCCACCGCAAGAAGTACGGTACTTTCGGTACTTTCGCTTTTCCATTGACTTCCGGTCGAGTACCAGTACCGAAAGTGCCAAACCAGTTGAGGTGGTACTTTGGGGTGGGACTGGCAAACGCATTTGCTGTCGAATTGGTTATGCAAACAGCCTGCTGCTGAAACACAAAATACAACCGACATCACAGCAAACAGCGAGAAACTAAATTAAAAAGCAGTAGAAACAAAAATGTAAAAAGTAAAATGGAAGGATGGACAAACACAAGCTTTAATCGCCATATGGTCAGATGAACAGATCCAGCGGGATTTAGGTGGCACAACTCGAAATAAAGTTTGTGCCGTAATAGCAAGCCGCTTGGAAGAAACGGGGCAGAAAACACCGGTGAAACACCGAACAATGTCGCTTGAAAATCACAAAACTTAAGCAGGACTACAGGAAAGTGAAGGATCATAACATGTTTGAATTCAGCGAAAGAAATACGGCGCCACGCTTTGTGATGTCAGTCAGGGGCGCTCACTGATGATGTCATTTGGCACTGGTACCAGTTTTTACGCCAGTGGAAAACCGACACAAAAGTACCACCATACTTTTGGTACTTTATGGGAGTACGGATAGTACGGTAGCTGGTGCAGTGGGAAAGCTCCCCAAGTCATCCAAATACGCGAAAAATCCTGCTTTTTGAAATACTCCCCAGTTCTACCCTGGTTCATTGTTAGCCATTGTTAGCAATGCCAGGTATAACAAGGCATTACACGGTATTCGGTGCATACGAACACTGCAGCAACAAAACTACAGATGGTGGTTGCACAGTACTGTATGTACGACGGGTTCAGTGAGACACAAAAAGTACATAAGAGCTAATAAACAGTATATAAATACAGCTTTCTCTTCTGTTGATGAAGGGCACAGCCATCTTGAATTCTAAGGTTGAGGTTGCAAAGGTTCGCCAGTTATAAGTGGTGACTGGCATCGGCATCGAACTCGTATTGTAACTGTGCAATCGTACGTCTTCAGCTGAGAGAAGAGTGGCACTGAAAGCCGAACTGGACCGACTGAGGGTGGAGGGCCTGAAGAAGGGTCCGGGCTCGTCCAGAGCAGTAGAGGAAGGTGCCATCTCTGCCTCCAAGGGCTCCATCACGCTGATGGAGCTGCGCCTCCCCCTGAAGGCCGACTTTGTCTGCTCCGCTGTCAGCAAGCCAGGTAGGTGGCTCTCCAGGACACACCCATACTGTTTGCCCAGGTACAGTGCGGTTCCAGGTCTCCGTGTTTTCCCTGTTGAGGAACACTGCACTGTCTCCTCCCCCTTTCCCTCTCCATCCAACGCACACAGAGAACTACTACTTCTTCGTCATGATCCGGGCGGGAGCGGAGAACACGGTGGCGACCCCTCTGGCCAGCACCCGCAGCGCGCTGAGCGGGGACGCCCTCACCTTCTCTACCAAATTCACACTGTGAGTGTCTCTGCCTCCCCCCTTATGGGGGACGACTGCCTGCCCCCCAGGTCTGCCCATACTGTATCACATCCACTCCTTACTGTGTGATGCTTTAAGGTATTGGGAGATTTCGTAAGGTCCATGCCGATGGTTCGAGTGAATGTCCTAAAATGATCCTTTTGTCGTTGTTACAGTTCCAATGTCACTAATGACTTTGAAATTGACGTGGAAGTCTACTGTTTGGTAAGTACCGATGCATTAGCTTTTGGGCGTTAAGTGGTCACTCTGTATGTTTATATTCATACCTAAAGAGCTGGATGATTAAATAGAGCAGTTCAGGGTGAGTTTTGGGTTTCTGTGAAATTAACTGTTCTTGACTGGGTCCTGGTGCTGCCCTGCCAATCTGAAACATCACTGTTCGTACTGGGACACCTGCCGTGTTTGGATGGATATTGGCCTGTAGGCAGCAAGTTCTTTTAGAAAGGGCTTCAAGAAAATGTAAGGTTCTCTGGGAGAAAGCCTCTCAGGTTGTAGCCAGCCTGCATATAGGGGCGTTCATTCTGAATCCTCACTTTTAAGGAGAAAGATTCTCAGCTTTTATTTACGGAGGAAACTATAGACCCGACAGCCCTGCAGTAGGACTATGGTGCTGAAGTACAGATAACATGAGCGATGCGGGTCCATGGTCTGCATCTTAAGTGCGGTGTCAGGTTCCCGTGGCCTTTCGCTGACGTGCTTAGAAATGCATGTTCAAGAGGAGTACCACTTAAATAGGCGCGTGGGGTACTGTGTGTGTGTGTGTGTGTGTGTGTGTATAATTGTGTGAAGGTGTGAGCTGGATTACTGCATTCGGTCCTGGGAGTTGTGATGGTAATTACAATTGCGCCTTGCAGGTGCAAAGGCGTGAACTGTCTTCTGAGAAGAAGAAGAAGCCAAGCAAGTCAAAGGTATTTCCCATAAGCACCTCTGCGGGCAAAGTGATATAAATGGTATTGGGTTAGTCGGGCATGGCTTTGTACTGGGGGTGAAAACGTGAAATTGCCTCATGGTGATTAATGCTATTAAGTGTTTTTTTTTTTAAAAAAAAAAAAAAAAAAGAGAGAACTGTGGGAAGACCTGGAAATTTAAGATAATGCTGTTGTTCAGATTCTGTGGCGGCACGTCCATGAGGTCCAGGAATCGTGCTTTTCGGTACAGGTATCCTGGTCTAAGATGGTCACCATGCATGGAGCCTAAGAGCTCGTTCACGGGTGTGTTCACCTTCTGGTTGGGACGGTCACCCTGGGCTGGGGAGGGAGCCTGTAATGCGCTCGCCAGAGCACCCTACATTCCCACGAAGTCCCTGGAGGATGCTGGAGTCATTTGGGTTTCAGGTTTCACTCTTTGGATGAGCTGAGCTCCCTGCCTTTGTCTTTTAGGCCATAACTCCGAAGCGTCTCCTGACCACCATAACCGTAAGTACTTCTGATAGACACGCCCGGCATGTGATATTAATGTCAACGTCGCGTCTTATGCAAATGTCATTGTCTCATCACAAGGGACACAACAGAGTTGAGATTAGACTTGGGCAGTATCTCATTTTTGTCGTCATATTTTGAAAGTGTCCTTCATAACCCTGTTCACAGCTACTCTTCAGGTGATACAGTCTATAGCTGCTTTGCGGTTAATGGTTTGGCTTTTAGGGTTTTGCGCAATTTTATTGTCTTTTTTGTCCTAAGTGTGATTTGTTTTTTTAATTTTTATTTTGAAATGCTCTTCCGCCATTGTAAAGCACTTGTGTCTGAACTGTTCTATGTAAATGAACTTTCCTTGTAGAGGTTTTAAATGTTATATTATTCAAACTGTGCCAAATGAGCTTTGTTTGGTGTCAGCAGGAATAAATTTGATTTTGTGAATTTTATGGTTTTTCACTTCTGGAAGCAGATTGGTTGGGCTACTTTTACGTTGTAGTAATTATTCTAACCCTAGCTGATTGCATGTTTGACTAACCTACCTTTCCCCTCCTTTTCAGAAAAGCAATCTTCATACTCCAGGTAAGGGTTTAGGTTTTCTGCAGCGAGATGCTGCCTCCTCGTGTTTTACTGAAGAGCTGTACTGAAGGCGCCTGAATCTGTGTTCACAGTGATGGCCAGCCCAGGCGGCCCCAACGCTGTCCGCACCAGCAGCTTTGTCCTTGTGGGCTCCCACAAACTCACACTGGCATCCATTGGGAAGAACAAATTTCCCCTGGAGAAGGTAAGAGACCCTGTTTTCGCGGTTTTGATGTTTTACATAAAGAGAATAAATACATGGACATTTGCTTTCAGAGAACAGAAGTACATGGAATAAGAGGTTTCCTACAGAGTTTGGCTCTGATGCCAAAAGAGGATGGAAATTTTGGGGAGGGGGGTGTTGCTGAAGGCTATTGGGATTGTAATAACCTTTAAAGGGTGATTATGTTGCCCTTTTATGGCTGGTTCCTACTTCGTCACAGAAACGGGGCAGTCGCGTATCCACCCTGCATATGTGAACACGGAGACAGTCACAGTTCTCCGGATAAGCTGCATACTTTGCACACGGGCACAATGTGTTGTATTTATATTATTTTTATTATTATTCTGGTATTCCCTGCACACATACCACAGCAGTGAGGTTTATGTCCGTTACTCTATGTTTTGCAAATTCATAGTTGCCAGTTCAGTGTTGCCAACTTTGGTCAGCTGGCTGGCGTGAGACTTTCAATTTGAGACAAGCCTACACATACACACACATTTATATGTATGTAATAGTTTTATTACCTTGTAAATAGTCTGTATGGTTTCTCGACTCTCCCAACGCCCCTCAAAAGCTTCCATGTTGGTATTTAAAGTGGACGCAAGCGAATGATGTGCAGTGTGTCCACTACTGTGCGGACTGGAAGTTGGAGTGCAGCAGGCATTTGTCCACGGAGGCACACAATGTCAAACGCGTCATAACCATGTGGAGAAGCATGAACCAGCCTTAAGTGTGCGAGTCACCGCAGTTTGGGACTGTCTGCCACTTGGTGGCGCTATCTAGCTGCACTCAGTGCTTTGTCGCCAAGCTCACGCTTGCTCTCACGCACTCTTCTGTTTCTCTCTTCTCTGTCTCATAGATCAGTCATGAAGAAAGTGAGATAGAGTTTCTTGGTGACATGTTTCAACACAAGGTTGCAACCATTGTTTCTGAGGCAGTACTAACTTCCTTTTCTGTTCAGTGCATCTTGCATCTTATTTGCTGCTGTAATCTTTTAATCTGTGGTGGGTGTCTTAAGTTTGCCATTGCAGCTGAATGCCCTGTGTTCCCTAATCTTGTCTGTTGACATAACTGTCAGTCCATAAGTCTCGTTGAACGGTTTGTGTCTGAAGGACCTTTGTGGCTTAGTGGTGTCAGTCACTTCAGCAATGAGAAAAGGAGAAATGCTGTTTAGCCGACTTGGGGAGGTATCTGAGTTACCTTACCTGGCTATGTTTTGTCGTTCCATGTGGCTGAAGTTGAAGGTTGATGTTTTATTTGACCAGCTGTCAATGTTGTTGAGTTGCATTTATGTTGTGTTTATGTAATTTGCTCTCTTTGATTGTGAGATTGATTCCATGCCTTAATCCCCTCCTGTTTGGCTGTGGCATGTGCCAATCTTCCCTCCGTCGAGTGTCTGTCTCATGGTGCTGCGTTCCTCCTGCAGGTCCCCTTCCTGTGTCCCCTAGAGGGACACGTCTACCTCAAACTGCAGTGTGAGGTTGGCTCAGAGGTGGAGGAGAGGGGTTTCCTGGTAAGTTTGAAACAAACTCGCTGTTGGGGCTGTCAGCGTCTCAGCTTGAGGCAGAAATGTAGTTCAGTCCATTTTGCAAGTTTGTTTTACTACCGTGGAATGCATGTCGCTAACTGGGTAGCGGGTGTGCCGCTCTGCAGACGATGTTCGAAGATGTCAGTGGCTTTGGGGCCTGGCACAGGAGGTGGTGCGTTCTCTCGGGGTACTGCATCTCGTACTGGACCTACCCAGACGATGAGAAGCGCAAGGTCGGTCATCCTCCCGTACCTGGACACTTAACCCTCTGGGGTCTAGGGCTAGGGAACACACTTTCACTGAATGGGGCATGGTCACACATTTCATTCAATGTCAAACTTAATTCATGGCAAATAAATTATTTCTTACATTTGTTTTGGCATTAACCTCATCTTCATCGTAGTGTACTTTGTAAATATGTCAGATTTATGTGAAGTTTGTAATTTGACATCAAAGTATAGACATTGCAAAATGCAG
>JAODJX010000049.1:1116159-1130615 GCA_026776945.1 Isichthys henryi | reverse complement strand
CACCGCCGTGATATAAATAAGGAAAAAATACCACCGGGAAAATTTAAAAGCCATTTAGTGACCCTCTCTTACCCCCAGCCCCAATGTCCTGGCACCCCCCCCCCCATGATGGTGCGCCTAAGTCTACCATTCCTTCACACACACAACTGTCAAACACCCCAATAAAAAAATTCTGATGACGCCCAATCCCACCCCACCACCCTGTGGCAATCAGCAGATTTCTGAATTGCAGACTTTCACTGTTTTTCATAGTAACACCCCCCTGAAAAACACCCCCCTGAAACGGTACATCTGTCCCACTATCATATTGCTTGGGACAGAATTCTGGTCGTGCTTAAGATCGTTACTTGTTTTCCCGTCCTGTTCTCCATCATCTATGACGGACATTGATGATCTAGTTATGTTCTTGTCTGGCTGCTATATTTTGTTTGCCTCCTTTCACAGTCAGCATGCATGTTGGCAGCACAGTGCTTGTCTGTCTTTCTGTCTGTGTGGCTTTCCTGCCAGTACTCCAGTTTCCTCCCACAGTCCAAAGATACACAGGGCAGGTGAATGCTTGTCGCTGTCCACTTGAAGATAAGCAGGCGTGTATTAAAATGCATGAAATGCAAATCATACCGGATTTTGATTTATATCTGTGGTCAAACTGCACACTGACAGATCCTATATTTTGAAGCCTGAATAAATGTGAGCAGTAGCTAGATAATATTCCAGTCTGTGACTTTCCGTTGTATTCAGAGCTGTGTGTTCATTTGTCATTCTGTCCTGTGCTTTGTTACACTGTCAGGCAGCCGAAGCACTGCGATACCCAGATGGAGACGGACCGCGTTCTGTCAGCTTTAGCTTTCAACATATGCTGCCATAATTTTTTAAGAAGAAACTGAGGGGTCAGAGTATGAGGTACGTAAAGTGGCAGTGGTGATGGCTACTGACCTCGTGAGCGATTTAGGGAAATTTCATGATTTGATCCTACACGTGGGGACAGAACCGAAGCCTTTTAGATCAATTAAAATAAAAAATCGATGCGCATATTAGAATTAGCCTACCAGTATTTTTTTTTTTTTTTGCAAGAGCTTAAAATAGACTATTTCTTTGTTTTTAAATAAAAGTTGGTATCGATGTGATTAATCTACAAGGCCTTTTGATCTGCTATGAAGCGATTTAGTAATTCGCATTGTGTCGCTAACTGTTGTCCGATACAAGACTTATTACTCATGTCTGGCTTCTTGGTCAACTCGACTACTGTAAAATACCGGTTTCCCCGTTGCGAAATTGTATTGAACCTCCACTTTCTTCCGCCAGAGGGCGTTTTAAGGAAAAACGTTTTTCTCGTGGTAAGGATACCAGTCTAAAAATGTTCTAAAGAAAAATGTAAAATAAAACTCTTAAAAAAATAATTTTAATATCAAGCCACTATGACAAACCAGGATGCCATTTACTATCATTTTCCAGATTCCTTGATAACGATTCGTTAATGTACAGCCAGGGATACATGCACGAAAACACAGGAACATGTTTACAACGCAGAGTAGATAAAGTCAACTATGAGGCACCAGACAGAACATGGCAGTGCAACGCAATTTTCTCCGTTAGAGTCTTTTGCTGGACTATCCGGAACATCTGCAATTTACATATGAAAAACGTACTGTTTTATATTTGTGGTAATAGTAAATTAACACATTTGTACCCCAAAAAAAGAAAAGAACGTATTTGCCAGAAGTACTATAATCATAATGTGGGGGGGATTTTATTTAACCTACAATTGATTATATATAAAATCTTATCTTTCCATCTTCTTTTAGAATGACATTCTGAAGGCTAAAGCAGATTTAAAACAATGCAGATTAGCGTTGACCGTAATTGTGTTCCGTGTTCCATTCGTACGAATCTGAAAGACAAAAAAAAAACGGTATATTAAGACCACGGAGGTAAATAACCTCGTTCGTTAAGGTTTGTGCATCTAGGAAATTGGAGACGTCGCTGTGCTTCGTACCTGGCTCCTCTTGACTCCGCTTTCCCATAAGTCCAACGAAGGAGTTAAGTTTTTGTCCTGCGAACAGAAAATTCCCCATCCGGGATTTTAATGACATGATAATGACAGATATCGATCAAAGACCTAGGACTATAGTATCATTTACATATCGTAATATGTGCCTAGCTGTCTTAAAACACTCTCTGTATATCCTGTCGCTTGATTTCGCGTTATTCCTAAGCGATGTGTTGTTGGCGTCGGCCGTTTAATTATTGCCACGAAATTTCTTTGATTATTTTGGCTCTCAGTTATCTTTGCTGCGACTAAAAGCCCGTCCTTACGATTCAAAGTCAAGTCATTGATTAAATAGCTTTTGGTTTGTCTCTGAATCTCAGACATCTGTTGAAATCGATTCAAAAGTCGGTAGCAGCTTAGCCCAAAACTTCTAACTTACAAGATATAGGTAATTTATAGTTTATAAATATATGCTTTATGAACTGGATTCGCTTGAACCGAGCGTCGCTTGAATAAAATGCATTACAAGATTTTTTAAGCAATTTCAAGCTGTCGTACGGCTCGGACAGCAAATGATTTTAGGTCATTCATTAAGTCAAAATTATACATTCTTCCAAAATACGGCGACTACTGGGGTATTCTCTTATACTTGAAAGCAAGAACAAAACATTTCTGTATTTTTCCGAGCGAGAGTCTTTATTTAAATATTAGAAAGTAAAAGTTTGCTATTTTGGCTTTCACCTATTATCATCCTCATGAACATAATGCAGACTTGACTTTATCACGGGTAAATTACATAAAATAAGAATGTGCCTGTTTTCTGGAACAGTGCATTGTCCAGGACAAGTATCGGTTTTATATGACTCATTATTGTCCTGAGATGCCCGTTCCATTTCCTGAACGCTTCCTTTTTGACGGTCTGAAAGCTTGTAAATGATATGAGATAGTTCTCCTTAATGCCTGTACGGTGCGATGCCTCTGTCTCTCCCGAGGTGATGCGACGCACCGACGCCTCCTTTTTTGCGCCATGCCTCCGCCCCGCCGTCATTCCGATCTACCTGATACAAACGCGCACCCCAGCGCTGAACCACGCGTCAGCTTCTCCGAGTAAAGATGCCCTTCGCTGGTGCTCTGACATAAATCACACTTAACACTTATGAACAAATGCCCATTGTACATTTTCTTTAGACAGGATGTCAGGTGTCTTTCCCTGAAGTGCGTAAGAACATTCGACCTAATAGCTTCGAACGCGTTTTTATTGCGTTTCCCATAATATAATTACAACCAGCAACTACACTGTAGACATATTGCTGTGTTGCGTGAATGAACATCCTGATACTCACTTTTGCGGGTTATCTGTGGGTTTGCTGTTACAAGAAAGGAGGGGAAACAAAGGAAACGACATGCTTTAACCGTGAAGGTTTATAAGTGCTACGAAACATTAGATGGCATGTAATGTATAGCACATCCTTTTAAACTACAGCAGTGTCCCATGGAAATTCCCAAATTATATTAACTGGCACTTGACATTTTCTTCCCAATATTTGATCATTAATTAAAGGAAGTCCGTAACTGTTAATATTAGGCCTTTGTGGTGACTAAAAATGTAACGGCCATTTTTAACTAGAGATTGAAATTAATTAATATTCTTTCATTTTATTGTATAATGTATAATAAACACGGAAGACTGATTATCTTACGGGGGGACCGTTTCCCCATCAGACCGAAGAACTGGTGTGGCCGCGGTTTTCTTGCCATTCTTCTCATGATCTCCTTAAAAGGGTCAGACACAAGCCAGTCATCCTGAGAAGGAAATAAAATCAACGTGACATAACGCGTAGGAAAATTGTAGGGTTGTCTGCAGGGAAACTGTGTTTTTACACAAAAACTGCACAGTTATCGTCCAACCATATTCCAAAGCTGTACAGGGTCGCTTGACGATTATAATAGTAGTTATTCGGTTAGTAATATTTTAAATGTTGCGGTCTGTAGGTTACGAAAGGGTGCTCATTGGTAATTATGTTAAACAAAAGTGCTGCCTGTCTGTATATCCACGTCGAACCGATCCCAGTAAAGCACAACTGAGAACTGCGTCGTATGCGTGATATACAGCGACTAGTGAGCGCAGTGCAGGCGCTGCACTGCATCCAGCGCTCAGATCCGCGAGCCTCAGCGCCGAAGCCCAAACTGGCGGCTCTGGCCGTGATCCAGCCCGCAATGTCAAACGTGAGTTACATTTAAAAGCGGATAATGTCTGCTGCAAAACTACACAGGCAGTACGTTTTATTTTATTGATAAATGAATCCCGTCTGCTTAACTGAATGTATTTCATCTGAATTCTTCCAGCAATTGTTTTAGAAACTGTTCATATAAATTAAAACAATACGTCTGAATGATATTAAAAGCTTATTTAATACAGATCAGATAAGAACAAATAATGTTATTGATGTACCAATAAATCAATGCTAATTAATTTTGCTATATCACGTTTACATCTTAATACGAGTAATTTCAGTAAAGCGCTTTTTACTGCATTACAATGGGGAATATGGGAATAGGATAGGACCGCTTACCGGTATTTCACTGGTGTGAGTCCAGTAGTTCACATCTTCGTTTGGACCCACTTCTTCACAAAAGACTTCGGCAAGAATGAAAACTACCACAAAAGATAAGAGCAGCTTCATGTTTCTGTTGGCTGTCGCGCGCAACTGAGAAACTCCCGTCTAGCAGGAAAGACAGATCGAAGAATTGCGTGTAAGTTTGTGAGATACTACGAAAAGTGGAAAAAATAAATGTTTAGTTAGTGCGACTGCAGCCCTTCGCGTGGGAAAATATCCTATAACGGCTCTGTACTGATAACGTTACACTGGCGAAGATGGTATCCTCTCCATACAGTCCGCCTTCCCCACCCAGTGTCTCCCAGTCCCTCCCGTTGGCTTGCCGCGCGCCTTGCTGTTGCCTTTTTGGTGCACGCTGGGCTTTTATAGCACAAGACTTTGGGGTGACAGGTATCTTCATTTGCTTTCAATCAGTTCGACTGGTTAATTTATCTGTCTGGTAATTATGACGGACTGTATGAGTAATACCTGATTTAATGTTACTTGGCTCTGCTGACCGTGTCATTGGGGAAACCATGTGACGCACGTAAAGGGTCCTCTTCTGCAAGGACTGAATATGCAATGTTGCTTGCGGTAAATAAAATCGCATCGATCCTGTTTGAACAATGACGTAAGGACAAACAGAAATAAAAAAGAGAATAAAATTGAATTCTTCTCCAGAGCTTCTCCATACATCCAAAACAACACGGTGCAAGGGCAATTATACTTAGTCATAGGACAAAGTGAAATAATGCAAAACAACTTTTAACGCAAGTAAGCGTTTTAAATGGATGGGCAAGAGACTCGCAGTCCAGAAAGATATTAAGACTTACAATGACTCATTATCAAATATGAGTAAAATTACGTTTACAAAGCTGTTTGTGCAACTCAAAAGAAGAAATTTTAGACGACAGTCAAAAACGTGATGACAAGAGTCAGATAACAGAGTCTCCCCTTTCGTGTATTGTCAGTTTCTGGTTTTATCTAAAATGTGATGCTTAAATACCGCTATAATTTGGTATTTATATAATTAACCCCCCTTGAGCGCAGTAGCGTATAGCCACGTTGTCTAACGCGAAAACGCATTTAAGAATTAACTGACTCATTGTATAAATAGTAAACCCATTGGCACCTTTACCCATTTAGGATCGCTGGTTTGATCTCCTTGTTGTATGCCCATGTCTTATATGTTAAGATTTCTTTGGCTCTTCAGACTCTCTGTAATCGCTCACTTGCTTTACATAAAATCAATTTAGCAGATGGAGTAGGATGAGAAGCCCCATGATCTTCATTAACATATTCAGTGTTAAATTAGTACCTTTAATTCAGGTGTCAAGCGTGATTTGATCTTACTGAGGCCAGTCAGGTGCAAGCAACCACATGAATGGAGTTGCTGCTTATTTGCATCTGAATAAGTGGCTATTTATTCAAATAATAATAATTATAATTATTATTATTTTCTGGCAAGAGTAATTAGATTCACTGCATTCACTGGGTCTTCCACACCTGACTGGTTTGTTCCTAGATGATGAAGTTGCTTTGTCGTGTAAATTTTCCTGAACACAAGTCAGATGAGGAGATTGACTGGGTAGATATGGAATTAGTTTATTGCATGCAAGGTAAGATAGGGTCACCACTGTTTTTGCAGTTTCGACAGAAAGCCCAAGTTTATAACAATTCCTAGGTTCCTATAGGAAAGACGTCTTTCTCTTCAACTGCAAAGAGCTGAACCATAACCTAAGATGTAAGCTTTACTTAAAATTCCAGTTTTTCATGACGTGTCTCAAGCTATTTGCCACCCTAAGTTCTACAGAAATCCGCTGTTAACTAGAGGAAATGGTTTCTTTTGTCTGCTGCAGTGATGTGGTTGTGAAAACAGCTTCTGTGAAGTTCGTTACATACTCATTTGCAGTTAAGGTTAACCCAGTAATGTCTAAATTTCTTTCACAACTTTATTTAATCTTCGGCGTACCCTGGTGAACCTTGGAGATACCATGGTGATGTTTTTATGTAACTGCACATAGAGACCAAGATGGTGAAAATACACAAGCCCATCTCCAGGTACAAAATTGCACATGTGCTACAAATTGTTCTACAGCTGACCTTCACGACTCCACTGCAGTGAAAGCAAGGTGCGTATTTTCCTGTGATGGATATTTGAAATGAGCTCAAGTCCATGAGGTATAAAGTGGCTCACTGGGTTGAGTGGTTGGAACGGAGGCCGGAATCCTTTAGTCATGGGTTCAAGGTTGGTCAGGAACTAATCTCACCCGTTTAGTGTAATTATTGGTTCTTCTGTTCTCCTTGTGAAGCTCGTGTCTCGTTTTATTATATTCCATGTGTTCCTATATTTTCTGGGTTTAGAATTCCTCGTGCGATTAGTGTTTCTTACTTTCAGTGTTTGCTGGAGTTTCCCTAAACTTGTGTTCATTAGCATAAGTTACTGCACCTGTTGCTTGTTTTCCCGGCTCCCTTGTTATTGGTTGATTGTCTGATGTTCCACACCTTGCCCCTCTCGTTAGCCCACTTGCTTTGTGTATTTATGTGCCTGGCCTTGCTCAGATCTGTCTGTCAGTCTGTCAGTCATGCTGCTCTCGTTGGTCATAGTTCTGTTTGCAGTGGTTCCCTTCTTTGGTTCCACCCCTCATGATCCTGTTATTGTTGTGATTAGTTTTCAGTGCGTGTTTTAGTTCCCCTAATAAACCCCTGTTGTCTCTTGGAGCTGCGAGCGGATCGTTGCCTTCTTTTCCCTACCTGCACCATGCGATGTGTCTGTAATGGACGCGGGGTTATGGGTGTGTCTTTTAACTCTGTAATCCTGTCTTGTAATCAGTATAATTCAACGCGGTTTTCCTCTCACATGATCAGACTTCCGTCTTGCAAATAATTCAGTATTGGGTCAGTGAATTTCACGTCGGCAATTCTTACGTTTGGATATTTTTCACCTGTCAGGTTTTACAGGGCTATAGATCATAAGTGTTTTCAGTCTAGATCTTTTCATTTGTCTGGTTCCTGATAATGAAGGAGGCTTTTAGGTAATGGTGCTCTACCCATAGTCCTTTTCTGTTTTCAGCCAGTGTCATGGGTGTTTATTTTCATTTTATCTTAGTCTAGACCGTCCAAGCCAATGACAGCTTTATTACGCTGAGTGGAGGTTTATGTTAATTTGGTAGATCTCTCTCTTTCTGCGCACTGGTGAAATCCCAGACAAATGGCGTCAGGGCATGAAAGACTGATGCGTTATGCTTCTATTTACCACTTTCAAGGGGTGTCTTGTAGAGGCCATTGTCCATTAAATAACTGGTGCATTTGGCTCTATAGCTTGTGAAAACTATTGAGCAAAAGAGCCATTATTCTCTGACTGCAACAAGTAAAAGATTTGGGCGAAGTTGGATTGGGTGGGTCACCAAGCCTGTGCACAGTGTTCTCACTGTAGTATTACAGTGCCAGTGTTCACTGCGGGCTACGATTTAGGGCTCTGTGTTATGTGAATGGGAAATATTACCATAATTATTGCCTGACACATAGAGGATGAAGACCACGATTTAAGCCATTAAGATAAATACTTCCCATCAACTTTTTAGGTTTTAATTTTGATTATTTCTTTTCAGTTTATTTCACAGTTTATAATTAATGTGTAGTAAAAAACAATTGACACAGATTAATGCAATTATAATCACGCCAATACCCAGCCTGACGCTTGTATACATAAGTGTGTCCTTCGAGTCGAGTTTTTGTTCTTTGATGAACAAGATTCTATTTTAATTTCCCAAAGATAACAGGATGATTTTTGGATGTCTGAAGTCACGTCTCTGTAAACTCAGGTCATGCAGAGAGGAACCCTTGATCAATAAGAACTGA
Source organism: Isichthys henryi (assembly GCA_026776945.1). Taxonomy (NCBI): domain Eukaryota; kingdom Metazoa; phylum Chordata; class Actinopteri; order Osteoglossiformes; family Mormyridae; genus Isichthys; species Isichthys henryi. Next base: position 1,122,170 of record JAODJX010000049.1, on the reverse strand, counting down.
CATACGGAATGAGCGCAACATGGTTTGCTCAGGGTCCGCTGACTCCTGAAACTTCAGGATGGGGTTAAATAACAGGGGCAGTGTTTGCCGGTTTTGTTTATAGGTGGTGAGCAACGGTGGACATTCAGTACCTGGGACAGCGGCCTGATTCTGCACTAACATAGTCTTGCCAGCAGGGGCAGCAGTATCTGGTAGAGATTGCATTGCTTATTCTGTTCGTATGGCATAATAGAGTGGGCAGGGTATGTGTTAGAGATGCTTAAAAGCCCAAATGAAAGGCTCAGTAGCCCATATTAACTGTCCCATTCTTCTGGTTCTCTGGACATACTTCTGTTCTCCATCGCAGATCATGACCTTTTCCTAGCTGTCACACCACTGTGTTTTTTTGGATTCCTCTCACACTAGCCAGTGTTTGCTGTTTAAAGCCACAAAACTGCCTACAGGTGGAAAACTCTGAGACAGCCAGCAAATCACCACAAGTGACACTGATTGGTACTTATTTGGCAAAGCAGCCATGTGCGATTGCTTGCAACCAGTGTACCTGAACAATAGCTGCAAAATGAATAAAATGATCCATAAATTTCACGGCAGTGCAGTGGCTCGGGGGAGGGCAGCACTGTAGCCTCACGTCCCCAAGGCTGTGGATCTGTTTCCCCAGCCCCGTCTCAGTGTGTGAAATTGCATGTTCTCCCCATGCAGAGGTGGAAATTTCTGGTCCAGAGAGTACAGATCCAGACCAGGATTTTGTTTCAACCAACCAGTTTCGTAGTCTGTGACTGTGACTCTTTATGCTCAACTGATTGGTTGAAGCACAATCACGGCCAGGATTTTTACTCTCTGGACCTGAAATTTCCACCCCTCTGTGCCAGGAAAGGACCATGGGGTTAATTTAGCAGTCTTCTCAGCATGGGTGCATCTTACTGGATGTTTGCCCCAGCTGTAGGTTTCTTGGGTATTACGTGCAGATTCCCTCTCCCATAAAGAGGCCAAAATACCTGCGATTTAAAATTTTTTTTTTTAAGAACCCGTGGGTGCAAATACAATAAAACAGGGCGGCATAACAATGATTTAAATAAAGAAAGGAAAACTTCTCATCAAAGCCTGTTGCTTTACAAGACTGACGTGAAAACAATGAGGCATTTATGATTTTGGTATTAATTATTCATCGCTGAAATTATGGCGGAGGCTGTGGTTCCAGGTCGAGCAGCTATTAATCACAGAGTGGCTCCTCATTCAATTAAAAGGTACAACTTAGCAAGGGTCAGGATGGAGGTGGACAGGGAAGGAGCCGCACGTCGTGAGTGAGAGAGGGGAGGCGTGTGGAGCAGGAGGGTCGAGCGCGGAACGCAAACGTAAAGGATTTCCAGTAGCTGTAAACGGCAAGATTAACCACCAGCCTTTTGAGAACATGTGTACATGCTGATGAAATTAAGAAACAGCAGTGAAGTCTCAGTTCATGTAATTATTTATAGTTTGTCTGTGACACTGGCTCACTGCACCTCTTGGTGGGTGTGAGAAAATGGGAGGTGGGGGGGCCACCAAGAGTCACATGACTACAGTTGTTTATGTCGATGATGTTTTCCACTGTCCCCTGTTTTCATTGAGTTTACATCTTGTATCTTATTCTTTTCTCCCATTTCACTGGGTTAAAGAGAAAGTGTATTTGTGCTTAGTGTTTATTTTTTTGTTACCTCCATCAGACTGGCCATTCATGCAGTTTTTCACCTGATGGCTGTTCATGGTCGATCGGCAACAGGAAACCTTTCCAATAAAAATCTCTTCTGTTGTGAATTCAGGTGCCAAGGCTAACTCACAGTAGGATTCCTCAATGATTGCAAAACATGTTTAATAATACGAAATATAATGGTTTTCAACGCTTTCCTTATAAGTCTGAGAAACATATCAAACAAAATCACACATGTATAAGCAGCATATGGTGACGGCTGCAGCATACAGGACGTGATGCAGGACCATTGTCTAGTTATGACGCTTTAAATTTCCTTGGACAAATTAACTGACGTGCTGCAATCTTCACTAAGTCACACTTAATTTACAAGTTTCTTCTCCACAAGCAAACAAACAAACAACAAATATCTTAACTGGCATTTGCCATCTGCTGCTGCAACATACTGATGGAGATAAAAAAAACTTTTTATGTGGATGACGTAGTTAGTTTGCCCTCCGTATTCATTCACAGAGGCTGTTAACTGAGGTTTTCGGGATTGAAACATCTCTTTTATGCTGGAGCGCAAGTGTGCAAGAGTAGCATTGACAATGAAACAGACTGGGGTTAAAACGGCATTAATGTAGGGCAGCCTGTAAGTGTATATGTCAAAGCAAAAGTGTGTTAGTGGTGTGAATGGCTGGGAGCAGAAGCGTTATCGTGTATCGGAGGTGAACACTATGAGCTTCATTTTCCGACCTGAGAGACAGCGCTGGGGTCTCATCCAGGGAGTCTCCTACCTGGTGACCTCCCCTTCTGGTTATGGGTTCCAGGCACAGAGTGACCCTGTACTGGATAAGCAGTTATGGAAGGAGGGAGAATGGGTGTGTTTATGGTCCAGATATACTGTTACAATATCTTACCTTAAAAATAGATAAAAAAAAGCATATTTTTTCCCCAATCCTATATTTCAGAAATATGCGCTTAAAATTTACATCTTTAATTTGCCATCTGTACATTCGGACATATACAATAAATAATTTATAGTCATGTCAGGATTATAGCTACCTATAAGCCCATGAAGTATGACGGGATACATGCTGAATAAGATACCAGTCATTCGAAGCCTTAAGACACTCAAAGGCAATTTTGTCATCAGGTGGTGGTGAGTGCATGCGCCGGATATCCATGCTAAGAAGGGAAGAACAGGCGTACCTTTACTGTGCTCTGACATCGTCCATTAAAGGAAAATTATTAAGATTCACACTCATAAAAAAACCTTTTGATGTCCTACAAGCAGGCAGTGCTGCAGATGTGACTTGAGTTGTCCGTTAGAGATTTCCTAGTCACACACAGAAACACAGGCCTGTTAAATCTAGCCCTCTGAGATAGACTGAATGAATATTTAATGTTTTTTCATGTCCATTCTTCCTTTTTCATAGTCAGTTATCTGCCCTGACAACCAAGTAATGATTTTTACTTTGTAGCCTGTGTTACAAAGCCATAGAACTAGATTTTCACATCAATTTGTTACGAATTTCTGCCTTAAAATATGTTGTATGACCAGGTTTTGACGTAGATGACCTGTCTCCTCCAGTAATGCATCAATAGAAGGTGTCAATATCAACACAGCATGACCAAACAACTGACATCCAGGCACAATTCAAAGCCTTGTTACCTGGATCTGATTACAAATGATTAAATCCCTCTGAGAAAGATGCAAAAGTTGCAAGAGTGAAGCTATAGATAAAGTTCTCAGGTCTTTCCCCTCCAGAGTTACAAAAGCGGAAGAACTCATTAGTGTAATGTTTTGTTATTTTCCTGGGCACACAGTATGAATCTGATTCTTGTGGGTGAGTCAGACACAGCATCACCCTCCCTGGATCCCCTCCAGTGACAATGATATCACTGGTATTACCCTGTGGAGGTCACATCCATGATAGGAAATGGGACGTGAGTGTTGAGGTTGGGTCAAAGGCGTCCTTTTGCCTGCAGTCATTCACAAAATCGTCCGGCTTTTCAGCTGTAGCTCCGTGACTGGAGACACGTGGAGTGACAGCGTTCCCGCTTATGACCAGGCGAGCACGCTGAAAGGCCTGTGTGAGCTCGTCGGGTGGTGTGCAGACTAATGTGGGACGTGACCTTCTCCTGAGCCTTCACTGATAGTGCAGGCTGGGGTCCGGAGCTCATACCACCGTTCTATAGTGTTCGAGAGCCGTGTAGGTAGCTGAAAGATAAAAAGAACCTGTCTGAAAGAATCGTAGCTAAACAGATGCTCTGTGCAATCGATACGGCACCTTGGGTCTTCCCTCTACAGCCTCGCCATTTTCGGAATGGCATGACCTTTTGCTCTTGAGTCTCTGTTTACTTTTTCTGAAGTTCTAGGGGAGCCTTTTGGTGCGCTGAGGTTTGAGATGAGTCCCGCTGGCAGGAGAAGCAGGCTCCTCTCCCCTAAAGCCTCCTCCAGGCGTCCTCGTAGGACCACAGCTGCCAGTTGGCGTGGGTCACATGACAGAGAACAAACTAGTGAGTCTAAAGATCAGTGGGCAAGGCGGCAAGACTTCAGCGTGGCTACATCATTGCTGATGACTTGCGAAAACCTGTTTATGCTGACCGGCATGGCGTCCTATAGAAAAGACTCTAGCTACTTAAAGTGAGAAAAAATCACAAGCGATTGTCCGGTTGATTGCATTTGCATGTGAATAAAGGCTGTTTTTTTCCCCCAAACAATCTGTAGGAAAAGTCCATGCATACATATTAGAGTGCTTGAAGCATTTTTCTCCCTCTACAGCCTAAACACATAATACTTAGTTAATCGTTTAGATTAGCACTCTAGAGCATGTATTTGTTATTGAGAAAAGTCTACACTTAAAGTGTAAGGAACTGTAAGCTCGTTTTTATAGGGTCTTATTTGCTAATAATCAGTCTGGCATTTCACAGCATCATACGTCCCGGTTGAAACAGTCCTAAGTGGAGCGATCAATCTAGTGGCAAAGCCCCTTCCTGCTCGGGCACAGACATGCTGAATAGTGTGTGATGCTTCTCCCCTGCCTGCGTTTTGCATGGCAGTCTGCTGTCAGTAATCTGCAGAAATGTAGAGGAGAATCGCGCAGTGGGAGGGCAGGCCGTGAAAGAGGTCGTGCCGTAATTGAGTCATTGATTTGTGCGCTGGCTGCACAACCCCCCCCCCGATGCCACACCGCCAGGGGGGACTCAGAAACCGCTTCCAGGCAGCACTGGTTTTCCACTGATTTACCATGGGCATGCACAGATTTACCGCATTTTTACTACAGACTTAAGATATCAGGTAAGATTAACTTCACTGATCGCAGTGGGAAATTCAATTTGCATACAGCTGCACGGTAGTTAAAATGCAGACAGACAAAGCACACACAGTGTAAACAAAGAGTGCAAATAAGTATAAAATAGTGCACAGTGCACTAACACAACACCCTGAAAAAGAATATTAAATAATAATTCATTTTTATTTATATCTATTTAACTGAAGGGAAGATCAGATTTACTGCTGATCCATCTTTGATTCAGCTGGATTTCCTCACTGGTTTGCCAGTGGTTATCCCACGATGTGAAGCACAGACCAAACTGTGGGACTGTGCAACTGTGAGTTTGTCAGTTTTTACTGCATGTTCAGCCACAGCTGATCTTTCCACTCTGTTTCTATTCACAAATATCCCAACACGTTTCCATAAACTCAAAGAATTATGCCAGTTATTATTCTGTACATTTACAGTCTTTCTTGGTCACAGCAATTTGTTATACGTTTCTGTTTAAAAATATATTACATTGTACCACCAGGTTCTGATGAAGGCCAGTCTCCTTCAGAAATGCATCAATAGAAGGTATCGATATAATCAATTGTCATCCAGACACAACTGGAAGCTGTGCTTCCTGGATCTGATTACAAATTATTAATTAATTATTATTAATTAATTAATTATATCTTTGAGAAAGACGCAAAGGTAGCTGTAGATAAAGATCTCAGGTCTTTCCCCTCCAGGGTCACGTTCTTGCGTTTGCAGTTTTTACTGCGTGAAGGTTCACTCTCAAAGGCAACACACGTTCTTCTTCACCATCCGCTTTCTAACCACGTATCCTGGACCTGGGGTGTTGTGCAAATCAAATTTGTGGTGAGGTGCCGCTTCAGAACCACACACAAGGCATAAAAATACCTACACAGATATTAATGTTCTTAACTTTATGTAAGTATTATACATTCAATCAGGTCCAGCAAGTGACAACCACTACTTATCTCCATCCATCCATCCATCCATTTTCCAAACCGCTTATCCTACTGGGTCGCGGGGGGGTCCGGAGCCTATCCCGGAAG
>JAODJX010000049.1:1081119-1092181 GCA_026776945.1 Isichthys henryi | reverse complement strand
CAGCAGCTTCTCAGCTGGGCGTGTCTCTGAGGAAGATCGGTAACCATTGAAATGAATCACGGAGACCGACCCCTCCCACTCCCCCCCGACCCCACCCCCTCTACTTCTTGAAACTGTCCTCCTGGATGCTGAACTGCCGATTGGACTTAGTGGACTCCAGCATAAGTTCGTAGAGCTGTCCGACCTGCTCGTCCTGCAGCTGTGAGAGCTGCTCCGCCGACAGGTCTGCCCCGTACTTGCTGACAGTTGCGCCCGTCCCGGCTGATTCCAGGACCTGAGACTGCAGGCCGTCCTTGTAGTTCTGTGAGGACAAAGAGGCAGAGGGGAAGCAGAGAGGCATAAGGAAAGCAACGGTCAGGTCACCTGTCCAGGTCACAGCTAAACCACCCCAATGATGGGGACAACCATCAGAAGTATGGAACGGTGGGATCGTCATGGTATTTTGACCGCTCCCGTTGATAAACTAATAGCACAACATCGCCCCCACAATTGGAAACCGGTGAAACCACCACATGCCAAGACGAATTTAATTTAAGAACAACGTGAAACTGCAAGCCGACTCAAGCTTTTAGCAGAGTGTGGTGGAATTGGCCGGATCACTGGGAGCTCGGAGCCACTGCTGCAGGATCAGGAGCCTTAATAGCAGATAATGGAGGTGGCGACCCCAACCCGACCCACTTTTTTTTCCCAGAAGGCATTGCAACTTCAGCTCAGAGGACAATTACAAACAGCCCGGCTCTGTGTGTGCTTGGGGGGGCTGGGGTTCATTCTATATAATGAATCAAATGTAGAGAACTGAACCTCACTCCAGAGCAATACTGAATTCAACGTTTTCCCTGCTGCATCTCTAAAAAAAAAACACTCTATGAATTACTGCATGACAGGGAGACTAATTGTCTTACTGATTACTTATTTAGCAGATACTGTCACCCACAGTGGGAAGCACTTCACACTGGCAAGTCAAGACACACTGCAGTCATCGCTGCAGTTGTGTGTTTTCCGATTTCTGGTTTATTGAATTGGGCTCTAGACCCCATCCAGTCGGAGTACCACCGTTGAGTAGTTTGGTGGAGTTTAATTTGTATTCATATGGAAACCTGGGGATTCATTCATTCACAGAGTACTCGGAACCAATTCCATTTCAGATGCCACAAACTGTCAGTGACAGGCATTTTGTGGACCCGTAATCCCATTAGGTCTAAACGTCGTTGCCAGGGGTTTACGCATTTCTGCAACTTACGTCAACGGTAGGGTGCTATCGTACAAGCCGAGGGTACATTTAAGAAGCGGTGCAATTGTTGTGTGTGTGTAGTTCATTAAATTGAATTTAATAAATTGTAATTGAAAGACTGCAGGTTCGAATCCCCGACCAGCAAGGCACTGCTGAGGTATCCTGAGCACGGAACATTTCATTGTTGTGCACTGTGCGGTGGTGCGTCAACAATGATCTCCAAATTCTAATTCTAAGAAATGCTCAGAAACACTGTTGCTTGTTGATGTAACGTAAGGATCAGAGTCAGCGGCGAAATGTGTGAAACTCGATCTGATGAAAGGTTTCACTGTGCGGTTAAGGAGGCCACAGCGAGGAAGCTGTGGATTTGATGATCACTCGCCTTGCACCGCTTGCTCCAGATTGGCAGGAGTCCACGTTTGGGTCTCCCTCAGAATTATGCTCTCCAGAAGGAATCTATAAGCCACACTCCTGTCCAGGAGCCCCACGGGGACTGGAAACGCAAAGCCATTAAGCTGAAGGTCCACCAGCTTCCAGCCACATCACCACGCTGCACACGCAGACCTGCCCCCAGGGGCATTTCAGCAAAAAGCGGTTTCATTTCCATACAGCTGATTTTATTAAGAAGAGAGGATTTCCCTCCCTCCCTGCAATCCACCCACCCAGGTGTAACTGGATTAGAGTGAGCATTTGAAGCTTGTAATCATATTTAGGGGCAGAACTGTTTGCCTCTTCCTGGTTATGTTGTCCTTCTGCAACTCGGGGGCCAATGAAAATTCAACATGGAGTAATTCAGCACCTCCCTGTGTGTAAAACGCGAAGTTGTGCATGAATATCCGGGCTGCTTGTGTACCTGCTTCTGGGGGGATATTTCATTTGATGTCAGCATTGAGAATTCAGTGCGTCATTGCCTTCACATATATTTATTAAATATCATAGTATAAAACCATCCCCGTCTTTTCGAAATACACAATTGTTTGAATATATAACTTAAAGTGGCTACACTTGGTATACAGCAGAAACCATTTAATAAATCAATGAAGAGGTAGTTTTGCTACATCTGAGACATAATTTAGCAATTTAATGTATCTGCATCCATTTCCTAAATGAATCTGGGTCTCTGAAAACAGCAAGTTGCTATGGAAAAATAACTGATGGCTTCTCAACACAAACTTCTGAATATGTGAGGTGCCACAATGAGAGAGGATTTAACTGCATGGAAGAGAGACGTAATGAGCTGCTCTTTAATTAGATTATTTGGCTTCAGGTGGATTGGCAGCATTTTTCATGATTTCTAATGATGAGCAATTTCCAGTGATATAGTTCATCAGTCAGCCACAGGTAAACACATTGTCCTACAGTAAGTGATTCTCAGGTACAGGCTGGGGGGTTCCCGGGGGCAGGCATGGGGCTGGGGGGGATCCCGGGGTATGGGATGTCTGCACACTGCAGGGTGCGCTTGTGTGGGATGTTTACGCACTGCAGGGTGCCCTTGTGTAGGATGTCTACGCACTGCTGGCTACGCACGCTCTTACTGTGGATGATTTAGAGACTGTATGTTTTCAACCTACTGGCACACGGGGAGAAACTCCCCACCACACACACACACACCACGGGCAGGGATGTGTCCTGTAACCCACGAGGTATGGGGGTGCACAGGAGCCGATGTTTTAATAATCTCTCCACAAACCAATCCGAGAACGGCCACGTTAGGCCGTGGAAGTGCCACGCAGCTGCTTGCTCTCAGAACACGGTTATCTTTCATTCTTGGTGTCTTTTTACGTGGTTTTGCATGGGTCCATTTGCGGGGATTTGGAATTTTCAGCTGCTCGTATTAGGATTTAATTTCCAAGTGCATGTAGACAAGAAACACTTGGTCCAGCTCCAATTAGAGATCCAATAAATTATGTATCTCTCTAAAGTGCCCTACGGTGCCCTTCCGGGGTTTATATTATTATGAGGCATCTTATTATGGGCTGTCTGCGTGTGACCACTATTCACACAGTTTATCGGAGCGTTTTAGTGGTTAAATGAGATTTGGTGACCGGGGGATATAGTAAAACCTCACTGGGACACCACGACTTGCAGTCAAACACAAGTGATTTTAAACGTGACTTGCAGGGCCTAGGAAGCTGCACACACGATTTTTAAGTGTAAATAGTTCAGCACCATTTTCATAGTATAACAAATATATTGTTGAAATGTTTTCAAGTTGTATGAAAATAAATGAGCATTTTCACTCAAAATTATGAGGACATCTTGCATCGCTCAGTATTTAACGTATCACTACGAAGAAAAACATTTTCGTTCGTTTATCTGGAAGAACAGCATTATAAAACATTAATCCTCTAAATACTGCCACCAAGTGACTAAAAACAGGAATACATCCGTTTCCTAATTTCTTATCGACAATGCTTAGATGCAGGCCTGGACAGGCCATCTGGCACATCGGACAAAGGGGTGGTGGGCCAGCAAAATTCATCAAAGGGGACCTCCCCTCCTGACTGGCAAAATTATTCCTGGGTATGTATGTGTGGTGGGCCTATCTGGGCAAGAGTCCAGGGCCGATTTTTAACTGGGGTGGATAAAATAAGAGAAACATCTAAGAATATACTAAGAGTATACTAAAATCAAGGACTTAATAATATGCAGCCTAACCAGTCTTTTGCTTCAGTCCTTTTCTGAAGTTCTGTTATGCGAGTCCTAAACCGTGTATAGCTGGGGATACTCCGTCTCTGAGGGGGTGGGAATCTATTTCAGGGCTCTACTACGTCCCAAAAAGGCTCATTGATGTTCAGAGCGAGTGCCTGGCAAGCCCAGGTAAGGTGTTTGGCCTCATCTTGGTCTTCATGAAACCACTCTTGTTTAACAGGGTGTTGGGGCTTCATCTTATAGCACAGGAACATCATGAGGAAGCAGCAGGGCACTTTGCAGGGTCCTGGAAATGGCCGCAAATTCCTTGGCTGTTTTAGGCAACATGCAGAGAGTGGTCATCATAACTAATGTCTCCCAATGGACTCCTACCCATACTGGCGGAAACTTGGTATCGGTATGTTTCATCTTTCCGATCGTAAATCGCCTCTGGATGAATAAAAAAGTGTGACGATGACTCAGAAACCATATTACCTTCCAGGTTCTCTCTTTGTCCATTAGCCTTGAATAGAAGTGGATTCTGAATGGCAGCTTTGCCAGAAATCACATCTTTTTTAATGTGTTTTTTGTGGAGCGAGGGTCACAGCTTCTATGGCAACTTTTAAAGCTGTATTTATGCGATGTTCAGTGAACATGCAGGGTTGGGGGCTGGGGGTGAATGAATGAAAGTGCCCCCCCTCCCAAATCGTGACAATTCACCCGGTTTGTCTGTGCATGTCACTGTAAGCGACCGCCTGTTCTTGCTAGAAAGCTTAGACTTGTGCCACTGTTCCTCTTAGCAGTTTGTCCATATTTGGCAAAGACCATCATTGATTTTTGAGACAATTCCCCTGGATACATGAAACAATTTTGTGGGGGGTTTTTTGTAACCAAATGCACTTTAAAGTCTGGAAACGCCTGTCTGTTCTCTTCGGAATTCATGACATGCTGCTTTGGGCTCATACTTCCACTGCTGTCATCCACCCTTTGGAAATTACCAAACCAGATCAAATAGCGATGAAATTAACTTGATGAATTTCTTCAGTCAGATCAATGACGTATATCTATTTATTTAGCTATATAACCGTTTTTATATCATTTGTTAGACGTGATGAAGTTCTGCCACATGATCGACTGTGATTTTCTTTATATTGCATGTCTTCTATGTCGATAGGTTTAAAAACAGCCTTTAGCGTTACTGGAAGCCAGTAGATTAGTATGAATACAGTAACCGGTCAGGCTTACCTCCCACTCCCGCATAAAGCATGTGACCTCCTGGGGCGTCGCCGCTTTGTGCCTCCTAAACTCGTCCTTTACGTACTGGTCCCCGAGAGCCCGCAGGTCCAGGGGCATGAAGCGGTGCAGCAGGAGTATTCGCTTGTATAAGGATCGGACCTTTAAAACGTGGCTCGGACCTGCCATAAGGACACTTCACAGGCGTGCGGCGATCCGCCCTGCAAAGTGCCATTGGAGGGAGGACAAGCGGCATGCTGACAAGGAGCTATACTTCGACATTTCATCGCATTCCTTCATAATAAAAAAAATCTTAGCTCACCTAGGGTGCTGCCACCTGGTTCAGGCAGGGGGACGGTGAAAGTAGTTTGCACTCCCGAAATATCACTGCACAGACACCGCTAGGTGTACGCATATAAGCTATATAAATAGCAGTAAATACGACAAAAACATATTTAAACGAAAGTTTAAAGCGTTCTAATTGACATGACTTAACGATCAAGCTTAAACAGTAAAATAAGTCACCGAACTTACCCTTCCCTTAACCCGGGACACTTTGCAGTCCATAGCGCACCATAGATATTTTGGCTCTATGTCTGGGTGAAGTCATACTGCCCCCTAGCAGCAGATAAGAGTATCACATCTGCGCTACTCTGTAACCTCCAGTATTACACACCGTACTCTGTACATCCAACTCCATAGAATTCAAAATTCAGAGACGGATTGAAATTGTCAAAACAGATCCTGATGATATAACGGTTGCAATGCTTGTAATAGCAAATTATTTTGCACAATTAACGGTTACCACATAAATACACTTATGGAAAAAACATAAGTCTTAGCTAATAATGGTGACACCGAAAAACGCGTTATTTAGCAATGAAGCAAAATGTACTAATAATGCTATATCTCTAAAGTACGATTTGTTGATCTTCGGACTGAAATATAATTCATTTGGCTTTTGACCATAGACCGTACTGTAAACCGCTTATTGCAAATTTGCATTGCTTTGAAGCGTCTCTAAATTATTTTGCTAGCCACACACACACACACATAAATTTCATAAGGCTTAATGACCAAAGGTATACAAATGCCTTACAGTTAAATATTTTCCTTCCTTTATTCTGGTATTACCCAAATCCATTGTTGTACTTTGCTGTAGCATTTTGTCCCTGTTCTCTGCATAATGAAAACGAATAAAATATAAAGGTATGCGGTCCGTTATATCCATGGCATGAACTCCGGCCATACAGAGGTGAGAGTGACACAGGGAGACAATGCAGATGCTAATACTGGGCAAAAGAACAAGGACGGGACATTCGGGGAGCCTTGATCCTGGTATTAAAGATGGGATTCTCTCAAAAATGGCACATCCTTAAATTATAGGTTTAATTGTAAAACAACTTTCTGATTTATTGTGGTTGATATTGTACAAAATCATAATTGATATTGTGCAAAATACAAAGTACATATAGTTTTAGACTTAAATAAAAAACAATTTAAGTAGATCCGGACTCACGCAAAAAAACAGATGCATAGAGTTTATGGAAGCATTAACGCAAAAATTACAGGAATATTTGGCTTATTATTTTGGTATAATGTGTCTTGAAGGTGAATCTGATCTACATAAATCTGACTTGCGTAAGGGTTTGTGGAATGGAGTACGTATGTCAGTTGAGAATTGCCTGAAGTTCTCGTGATATGCATTGTCGTGACATTTTCGAATAATCTGAGATCATGCAGACAAACGTCTTTGGCACAATTACAGTTATTGTGATCAATGACTCAATGATCAATTGATTTTAAAACAATGAAACAATATACAGTAAACAGTATAATTACCTGAATAACAGATGCATCTTTGAACCTTTGAGGTCCTAAAGATGATACAGACAGACTATATTACAAATGTTGCATTATAATGCTACTTGCTAGACATAGCAAGGTAGACGGGTACACACAGCGATAACTCATTTGTTCCTAAAATGACTTAGAATCCCCTTGTTTCTTAACAAACGTCAAAAAGTTTGAGAGCTTTGGTGTTTGATCAGGATTTAAGAGGTCCAAGAGAACTGTACTTCAAAAAGGCAGTTTCCACACCATCTTATGGTGCCTCCATGAGTGATGTGAGTAACCACCTTTTTATTCATCAATTCCTCATTGAACATGATGGTCAATTAGTCCTTACAAACGGTGGCTCATCCAGACAGAATTTATATGTTTTTTTTTTTCCTCTCTCATGAGTAAAGTTTTTAAGAGAACAACCCTTCAAGTTACAATAGTAGATGCGACATGCTGTGGAAGCTGTGGTTCAGTGTCACCCACACAGGCATGTTTGCAGCTGGCTTCGGTCTCGAATTGGTTCTGGTTGCCGATACACCCTCCATACCAGAAGCGCGCACAGGCATTGGCCGTATGGTCATAGTACCACTTCATCACGTACTCCCGGCACGGGCCAGGGTCCAGAACCTGGCTGCATCTCACCTCTGGAAAGAGTGAAAATCTTTGTTATATTTTTGCATGGATTTCAGCTGTTCAGCAATTGGGCAATTTGCTTTGAAGCCAAAATATAGTATCAGCTTTGGTACTGGTAACCGTGTAATTCAAATGTATTATTCATTATGGGAAAACCAAGATGATTCAGTGGTCTGAACTGAATTCTTGGAGCCCTGAGTAGTATTTGTGCGACTGCTTGCTATGAATGGTCTCATGGTTGATGGCTTTTAGCCAGCGATTAGTAGTATAAGATAAAAGACTGATTACCGGGTACAAAAGTGTGATGATCCAGGGGCGGAGGTGGCTGGGGTGGGGGCTGCTGCAAAGCCTCTGTGACAAGCTCTTGCTCCACTGTACTGTGGCCCTCCGCAGAAGGAATGTACAACCGTGAGTGCCCCCTAGACAACAGACTTGTCGATTCTCCTGTTAGGCTTGTATGATTCTCTTGGTTGACCCGGGCTCTTCCAATCGTGTTGGAGTGGATATCGTAGCTGTCCAATGTGGGGCCTAGGAGAAGAGGGGGTGTTGGTTGCTCTTCTGGCCCTTCTGGCTGGGAAGAGAGGAGGTGACTATAGAACAAACGATTACTTGCTGCACAGCACTCATTAATGCACTTACCAAGGCTCTTCCTTTGCTAAAGAACTTCGCTGAATTCGCTTTGTGAGCCAAACTTAAGCAGCCCGTAAGGTTTGACGAAGATAGGGTATTTACCTGTTTGCTTGTTATAATGTATTTACCACTGCCAATGTCCATCCTCTCTGATGGTTTGGTTGGAAGGTCAGAGGTATCCGGAGTAAGGAAACTGGGGAACACTGGACTGAACATGGACCCATCTTCACTCTCACAAATCTGACTCAAGAGTTTACTCTCCAAGGCTGTGACAAGGAAAGGTATTGAGGTTGGCTAAGATGTTTTTCAGTTTCTTCAAAATATTTCCCTCCTTACCAGTTTGGTAAGTATCTGCATAATATGCAACGATTGTGGTGGCTCCACACAGCGAGAGAGAACTTACTAGAAAGCGTCAAGAAGTCGTCGATCAGGTACACATGCTCGTCGGTGGGTTCAGAGGCCATGGAGTTCATCTCCTCGACAAACTCTTTGTAGAGAGGGTCACTGCGCTTGACCACACCGATCACAAACATCTCGATGCTGGCGCTGTGTGCCTCCCTGACCGCGTCCTCTAGTTTCACTTCATCTCGGTGGTCCGTCTGGCCATCAGTCAGCACAATGGCAACTTTTCGAATTCCGGGGCGTGAGGCCTGGAAAATCTGGTTGGCCAGCCTGATGGCACTGCCCGTGTAGGTGCCCTCGCCCAGGTAGGCCATCTTGCGCACGGCGGCCTTGATGTCGTCTTGGCCAGACTGCTGCTGCAGACTGACCACCACAGTGGAGATATGGCTGTAGAGTACCACGCCTATGCGGGTTGCCTCCCGGCTCACGGACACGCGGTCGATCAGCGTGTTCACAAAGTCCTTCACCACGTCAAAGTTCTCGGGTCCCACGCTCTCGGAGCTGTCGATCACGAAGACCAACTCCAGGGGACTCTCCCTGCATTTGATGCCACATCCTAAAAGAAGGTTCAAAAAGCACTTAAGGCTTGTATCGACACCCTACAGACCAGACATTCAAGGAAATGGGTAGACCAATGGGGGACCCACAGTCGGGCCACATTTTTGATCTGTCTCAGCTCACAAAAACTTGGACCGTCTGCGGGTCCCTGAGGACCGGATTGGGAAACACTGGGGTAGACAGGTCTTGAAACCCACACTCATATGTGTTTAGTGCATTTTAAGCAGCCTTCATCAATTTAGCTACTAACATCCACCTATTCGTCTATCTTCTAAACTGCTAATTTATTCCAATGTCGTTAAATTCCTGTGTGCAGAAATATAACTAATACAAAACTCACCACATATTTCCCTGATGATTTTAATGATTTCTTCTCTCTGTAAAATTAGAGTAAAAGCAGAATCTATAATAAGTGATTTTGCATTAGGTAAGATGGAGAGTGTGATGTGCATTGCAGTGAATATTAACTCACTGTCAAACCAGGCTCTCCTTTCTGCCCAGATCTGCCCTGAAAAAATAAGAAAGCCTGCTGTCATCTACATAGCACAGAGCCCTCTGACAAAAGCTGTCGTCCTTTAATAGTCACCTGACGTGTCACATGATTTTGAGTTACTGCGGCTACAATGTTTCAATGTCTCAATGTTTGGCCTACCGTTTTTCCAGGGATTCCCATTTCTCCATATTTTCCCTTCTCACCCTTGTATCCACGCTCACCGTGAAATCCCCTGTCTCCCTGCAAGATGTGTGTCATTCTGGTTGGCATAAAATTTTCAACTTTCCATGATTCAGCTCATCGGCTTACCGGCCTCTCGTACCTTTTCTCCAGGAAGACCAGTCCCCGGAGGTCCACGAGGGCCTGGTGTCCCCTGGAATCCAGCATCACCCTACAGAGGACCCCCAGACTCACATGAACAATGTCATGTTTGCTTTCACAGAAAAGCAGGATGATCTAAGCCAGGTTATTCAAGTATTTTTCCAAATTCCATCAGCAATACAAAGCCAAATTTGGCAAGTGGGGGGTGCGTTGATGATCAAGTTTGAGGACACAGTCCAGATTAAATTGTGTTTCAGTTCATCTGATTTATGCAATATGAGCCCTCAGCCTAGTACAACACTCTTCTGAACCACATTACCATCACAAAAAAATAACCCAAGAAGTACTGTCAACCCAAACAGCGACAGTCGCTCCTGTCCAGTTCCAGTTTGTTATTGAATGAAAGTCAATTGTTGAGCCCACTCAATGTTACAGGTCGACCGGTGTTCCAGAACCCCTCCTTCTTCTACTGTTGAGAACCTGAGAGTCGTGTGATGCCTTGATTAGAATATTATAAACAGGGATGTCTCTCCGGGGGGGTTTCACTCTACCTTGACACCCTGGATGCCCTCGCCTGGCAGTCCCTGCAGACCGGGTGGACCTGGTTGTCCTGTAGAACCCTGCAGAAACAGTCACTCATCCTACAAGTCGTGCCATCTTGTACAGGTTGACATGCACATCGTATTTATGAGTGGGGGGATCACTGATACACAAACTCCACTCCTTCCATGCGATTAATGAGATCCTCTGCATACTGAGAGCAAGCAGTTCCCGCTTGTTCACCGACACTCGTAATTCAGCACGTAATGACCCTGAGTTACAGCTTGAGGTTTGATATGGGCAAATCTCATGTAAAGATATTTTATGCAATAAGCTCAAGGGGTGGGCATGGCGGCCTCACACTGCTAGGGTTGTGGGGTCGTTTCCTGCCCCTCCTCCCATGCAGTTTGCATGGTCTCCATGGATACATGTTTATGTAAGATGGATAGATGCAAAGCTAAATCATAACTGATTCATCCATCCATCCATCATCTCCCGCTTAATCCGAGGTCGGGTCGCGGGGGCAGCAGTCTCAGCAGGGAGGCCCA
>JAODJX010000049.1:1061852-1078836 GCA_026776945.1 Isichthys henryi | reverse complement strand
CCATGGCCCGGCATCCCAGGAACCCCCATCGGACCCACGCTTCCTGGTTCTCCCTAAAAGCAGACATGTCGAGCCGACGTTATTGTGATTGGCCACGACTCTGACCTGACTGCAGCTGTCATTAAGATTTGCCTTCTGAGACAAAAGACAGCACGCCATTTTCACCAGAATGAGTGACACGCAGACTGTAATCTGGTCATCTGATCTCCCCCCCACACCCCCATATCATGTCCTATTTCAGTTACCTTAGCCCCCGCTGGGCCCACAGACCCTGCTACCCCAGGCAGACCCCTGGAACCACGGTCTCCTCGGTCTCCCTGCAAAAAGGAAGTGGACACATTTCCATGTAGCTCTTCAGTAGCCCCATCCCGTTGGGGCAGAGGCCTGTCCCGCTACTGCAAGCAGGGCATATAAGCAACTGTACTTGCTCAGTAGTCAGATGGACCACTTTAAATCTTAAATCTGAATCGACACTGTGTTTCAAGACAGCCAAAGATATAGACTTGGTACCTTTTCTCCAGCAATACCTTTTCCCGGTACGCCCTCTGGTCCCCTAGGTCCAGGTAAACCAGTTTCCCCCTGATTTTATTAATAAAACAGATGACAATATTAATAAAAAAAAACCCTATTCTGTCTATATTTGACAGACAGGGTCTTCTTAAGTATTGTGAGTCTACACTAATTTAACAGACATCTTTGTTCTAGTCCAGCGTGCCACAACATTTATTCTGATTGGCGGCTGGCGCAAATTAGCATCTCAGTTATTACATTCACAGACCGTAAGGCTCTCAGTTATTACATTCACAGACCGTAAGGCTCTCAGTTCGGTTTAACCACAGTAACATTCACAGTACTGCTGTTGGCTTTGGCTTCTCCCATGGCTTTGGTGCACAGGAAACAAACTGTCAGGACTTTTACATTCAAGAAAGAATAGACTTGATATAGAAATAAACAAACGAACAAATAAATGAGTGTTTGTAGGGTCCCCAGGGTAAAACCTGAACTCCATCACTTTTGGGGTCATTTTCAGGTCCTCATTTGGCTAACCTTAATTTTATAAAAATTTGTGAATGCAATTAAAAAAGTGAAAATGCCAAAATTCTTGTATTTTGCTTGGTTACTTTTGGTTAAGATTAAGGACTGGGTGGGGGGTAAGGATGTTGTGAATGGGGTTAGGGTTTTTCCCCACAAATAATAAACGGAAGGTCCCCATTTATATGTGTGTGTGTGTGGGTGGGTGGATTGTAATCGGACTGGCCACATTTGGACTGTTGTATGTGATTTAGCCCCTGAATATGCATTGGTAGGGGGTCTTCGTGGGGAGCAGAGACATGGATGATAAACCATGGATCTCTGATGACTGATGCAGAATGCCCCATGAATGCCCCATGCCTGCCCCATGAATGCCCCATGCCTGCCCCATGAAAGCCCCATGAAAGCCCCATGAAAGCCCCATGAATGCCCCATGCCTGCCCCATGAATGCCCCATGCCCACTCACCTTAGGCCCGACCGTTCCGTCTTCCCCTGGGATTCCTGGGAGCCCAGCTAGTCCATCTGGTCCAGGTTCCCCCTGATTCATATCACAGAATCACGCCAACACATTCACAAATTCTATTACAAAAAATACCCTGATGCAATCTATGAATCAGGTAAAATGCAATTTACTTGGTTCCTGCCAGAAGGCAATTAAATATCTTGCATGACAGGCTGATAGTCATTCAGCATACTTGTAGGATCAAATAGCGTTCAGCACTTCCCCCTTACTTTGGGCCCCGGCTCTCCGATTCCTCTCTCCCCTTGAGGCCCTTGCTCACCCGGGAAACCCTGGTCACCCTGTGAGGAAAGCAGCACTTTCTGGTAAATAGATTACATAGTGTGTGGCCAGAGTCAACTATGTGTTTTTCCATTGGTTAATTGTGATGTCAGGTGGGTCATGTGGGCTGGACTGCAGACTGAGACTGAGAGTCATGACTGTAAATGCAGAAAAGAGGACACCCTAGTAGACACTGGTGAGAATTACCAAATGCCTTCGATGGATAGATGGTTTGGTCTGAATTACCTTTGGCCCCATAAATCCGGAACCTGGAATCCCTCTTGGGCCTGGGGGACCAATTTGTCCTTGATCTCCCTAACAGAGACACACAATCATAGGAATCATACATTTTTATGGGTAATTAAATATGCAACATATTTCTGGTTTTTGTAGGATAAATGGTTTGTGGAACCACAAATACATTTATTGTCCAGCTGTTATCCAGCACAGGGTCGCAGGGGCCAAAGTTCGCATGTAATTTTTAATAGCTGAGAGGTCTAACCTTTTCTCCTTGAATACCTGAACCCGGAAGTCCAGTCTCTCCTGGTGGTCCGGAGGCTCCCGTAATTCCCTGACCAGAAGAGAGTTCACAGTTACACCTGGCACAGAAGCTCAGCTTCTCCTCATTCCCCACCTCCTCTCAGCAGTTTCTCCTTTTTTTAAGATCTTCCCATACAAATGCTGCTATTCTATCCATTGTGTCATGAGGAACATCTGTAATGACATTATATCTATGTTGTTGACATGTGAGATTTTGGATTGAGGAACACCAAGTGGCTCTTGAGTTTTCTGAGAGCTTACTGAAGGAACCACACCTTCTCCCCCTTGATTGCCAGTCCGGGTACTCCACGAGGTCCCCTGGGACCGTCATATCCTTGATCGCCCTGAAACATTGACCACCATATTGGTGAGGTTCTCCCAAAAGGAGCGATGCATGACTGAGTAACTGTTAGAGTTAGATGGTAGAGTATTAAAACTACCAAAGAAACAAGACCATGAAATAATATCCAAAATAATACCATAAATTATACTCGAAAAACTTTACCCTACTTTAACCTCCCAAAATTTTTCAGTAGTGAGTATACAAATCTTGCATGAGCAAAGCAGCATTGAGCCTTTCTGACATGAGGGGGAACCGCCTTGAAATTAAGCCGGAGGATCCCCTGGCCTGTCCTGCGAGACGCAAACGAAGAGCCTTTTACGAAGCCTGCATGAACGATTCAAATGTAATTTGGCCCGACAAGATATTCCTTTCAGATATCTCAGGTCTTAGTCACACTTGACCTTTGCAACTAGTTTACCAACCAAAACAATGTAGATCAAACCATGTTTTGCAAGGTGATAAGGGCACACGCCTCTGAGACATATAATTGTAACTAACAGTTGCATACTGCACCGAGCCTAAATATATTTGAAGTATAATGTATTTATTATATACACCATGGAAAGAGTCTTAAAGAGTCATTGAGAACTTCTCGGTGTACCCTACTTTTGGACCCGGTAGACCTTCTCCAACAATCCCTTGGGGTCCTTGCATTCCCGGGACACCAGGTGGACCCTATAAAACAGACAAACACTAACGCTTGGTTTTTGCTGAGAGGGAATATATGTAGTGGTTCAATTCAGAAGTTCCCAGCATTATTTATGAAAGGATACTTCACATTTACTGGATACTTCTGAATATAAGCGTGGCTTCATACAAGAATTATTACAGTCATACGCATATACGGGTAAATCCTCTACATGGTCATATGACTGAGATAAGGATGGGCTTACAGGCAAGCCGGGTTCCCCTATGGCAGTGGGACCAGCGGGACCAGGTCTTCCCAGGTTCCCCTTTTCCCCCTAAGACACATGGAGAACAGAAACAAGAGGGAAGAATTACCCAGTCACATGACATTTGACCTCTGACCTCTGACATCACACACCGATGGCAGTACATCAGTGTCATTTTTGTTTCTGTCCATCTGTTTAACTTAATGGCTGAACTTTGTGTGTTTCTTATATATGTAAGACTTGCTCAATTGTATTAATATGTCTTTTGGGAATGTAAGTGCAAGGTAGATAAACTCAATGTTAAGGGTGAACCTCTGCATGACTGGACCTGAAAACCGACAGGAGTCACCTTGGCTCCGGGGTGTCCAACACCAGGATCTCCTGGAGGTCCAGATACCCCACTGGGTCCACGGTCTCCCTGGGAGAGAAGGCAGAAAAGGTTCATGCTGTCTTGCCAGTCTCCAAGAAAAGGATTTCTTATTTCTGGGCCTGATCTCAAAAAGTCGCCCACCCCTAAGTGTAGTGACTGTCTGTGGCCAACGGGGGGACCCAAACCATGGGGTCCCCACACAGATGCAGTGGCGATAAACACTGTCGCTGAATGCCAGTCACTTGGGAATTTTATCTATGTCCTTAACTGAAATTAGCCATGTGGCATTTAAGAGGAACATAGAGGGACTATTGTCTCATTCTTTTCAGTCTAGATTTTCCTGAATAACATCTCGGTGACAGCATACCACAAACACATAACGCTGTCACGCTATCTGTGGTGCTTATGCTGCATCCCAAACGAAATGTCCAACCTGCTACTTGGGAAAAGTGCTTTGGCACGGCTGTCAAAGTCGTAGCTCAGACTGTGCGGCTCAGGCCAATTACACGGACACCGACTTCACAGAGACATCGCACAACATGGCAGCCCTCACAGGAGCAATTTCCATGAAAAACAAATAATCACGGCCATACAGAGTGATTTTTCCTCTCTTACATTGCAATAAACATGCTACAAGTAAAATAAGACCTATTATGTGTGTAGACTGAAAATCAAAAGGAATCGCAAACATTAAGCTACTGTACGCTAACTATTAAGTGATATGGGTAGCTGTAGCAGTCCGTAGCTTAAAGAAATTAAACTTCTGTGAAAACAGCTGAAAGTGTGATTTTTTTGTCTTTCAGGGTTATCATGTTTAGGCTGTTGTGTAGTATTCTCAGTTTGCAAATCATAAACTTATAGAAACATGCTATTTTATACAATAATAATTTATTATATTACTAAAGGTATATTATACTGGCCAGTCATATTAATTGTTGTGGCCGTGTTGCAGCTCCAGCTCATAACAAGTGTTTTTTTCAGCTTGGAAATTCTCCTTGATTGGAACATAGCATTAGGACTCTGGGACTCAGCACGGGCCTAAGTAAGCCCCTAACCCTAATACCCTTCTTGGGAAGAAACGTCTCCCCTGTATATTTGGGAACATGTAGAATAATATCCTTACTTTGGGGCCAATTCTCCCCTCAGGGCCCAGGTCTCCAGGCGGTCCAATAGGACCCTGTAACAGATGAAAAAAAGTTAAATGTGGGTCTTAGTAGATAGACAGCGTTCAGGAAGAGCAAGTTAAAGTTCTGGTCCGTAGGAAAGGAGTGAAGGGAGTCAAAATAATCTCCTTTTGCAGGAGAAGATCAGCCCAAAGTTTTCAATCACATTCTCCTATGACACTTAGCAATACAAACTACCACGCAGTCAAATTATTAAAAAAAGTAAAAGTAATCGCAACCTCCCAGAGCAGAGCTTCCCAAATATCTCTTAGCTGGAACTGATGTTCGTGACCTTAACTGATTCAGGCTTGCTGCAGGTGAAATACAACAAATATACTGAATTGCTGGGGGGACTCGAAGATAGCTCTGGGATATCACTGGTGTCAAAAAACCAGATAGGCATCATATAAGAGGGGCGGGCCCTTGGATCCTTGCCCCAATCTTGTTCAAACACAACCTGTGCCAAGGCTTGAGGGGCTGACTTTGAGAGAGCAGCATCTTGATGAGTGGCTCCACTCCATTGCTAATGCTATTGGTCGATAGCTTTCACCTGTATAACACACCTGTTCTCCTCGGACTCCACGTGGCCCCGGTGGCCCCTCCAGGCCCTGTGGAAAATGATGACATGCCCGTTAGCCTCTGATAGCATCTCTTAGCGTCCATTAGCATCCCTAATCAGACCCACCTGCTCCCCCTTGAGGCCAGATGCACCGCATTCCCCTCTCCCGCCCTGCAGGACAGTGACAGTATGTGATCACACAAAGCATCAATGGGGTCATGCGCCACATGCTCTAGTTTCCTGCAAGCTGGACTTGTACTTTCTCATTAATAGCTAAGTAATCAGTGTGGTAACAGTGCAGGGACAAATGTTGAGAGAATTTAAGTGAAATGACCTCCATGCACATTTCAGTCCATTATTGCATCTTTGTCTAAACTTAAATGTTTTAACAGCCAAACCAGTATAATCTAATGATCAACAATCAGAAATGGCAATAACCTACAAAGTTGTATATGATATTTTGAAATTAACACATCTAAATTGACTATTAGCATTTCCAGTTTTAAAATTAACTAAAAGAAAATGTTATAAACAGGTGTATCTCACCTTTTCCCCTTTATATCCTGGCCTGCCCTACAAAAAACATAAAAACATAAATATATTATATATTATGGTAATATGTAATGGATTTGCAGTTGTAGCCCAAGCCACCATAGATGGTTGGGCAATCATAGCAAAATAACAGAAGCCTACATTGCCCATACATTGTAGCCATGGAATGTACAGGTAAAACCTCTGCTGCATACCTCATCTCCAGCGATTCCAGGTTGCCCGTTAACTCCAGGTTCTCCCTAACAAGTGCAGAAAACAAAATCAGTAGAGGAACAAACTTTATATTCCCCCTTGATACCTGTAGTGTCTCATTTAAACCTGACAGAATTAAAATACTTACTTCAGTGCTGCCCCCTTATGATAAAACAGAAGAATTAAATATCTGAAGTCAAATTAGGATGATTGAAAGGTTTTACCTTCGATCCCTTCACACCAGGAGCACCATCATTTCCACGGTCCCCCTTTTTTCCCTGGACAGGGGGAGTAATTTGTTACTTAAAACATTCAGACATGTTAAATTAAATGAAGAGTATGGCACAGCATTAAACAGCAACAAACAGTATGCCACAGCATCAAACAAAAACAGAGTATGAAATAGTATTAAACAGAAACAGAGAATAAGGGAAAAGAATTAAATAGCAACACATAGTATGGCACAGCATTAAAAAGCAACACAGAGTATGGCACAGCATTAAACAGCAACAAACAGTATGCCACAGCATTAAACAGCCACAGAGAGTATGGCACAGCATTAAAAAGCCACAGGGAGTATGGCACAGCAGTAAACAGCCACAGAGAGTATGGCACAGCATTAAACAGCCACAGAGAGTATGGCACAGCATTAAAAAGCCACAGAGAGTATGGCACAGCATTAAAAAGCCACAGAGAGTACGGCACAGCATTAAATTGCAACCTAAACTTGGCAGCAAGACAATGTGGAAAGCCACTGTATATTGCTGACTAGACTTGATTCTTTCATTCTACTGAAGTGTGTTAGTCAATGTGATCTTAATGTCCTGATGTAAATTTTGTCCTGAGAAGATGCCAGCTTTAGATTTCACTGTATTATGCCAAGGTTTCTAGACTCTTTTTCTATAACAAGCTACTCTAGGCTCCTCCCATAGCATCCTTGGCACCCACTGTGGTTGACAGAGTGGAGGAAGACGCTGCAGCATCCTTACCATGATTCCAGGAAGGCCTCTCTCTCCTTTATCGCACAAGCAGACCTTTGGCTGGCACTAAAACACAGCAAAGTGTGAGCCAGTTTAGGGATGGGCAGACAACGTTTCATGAACGATTTGCTTTGGGCCCTTTTATGAACAGAGAGCACCATCTAGTGGGGTCAGAAAAAACAGCAAATGGTTCATGAAGCTTCATTTGCCATCACTAAGCCACTGTCCATGACCTGAACAGAATGAGCATCAAGCCTACATTCAGTTCTTCTGGCAGATTATTACCAGTTATTTTGATTCACATAAACTTGAAACACAGGTTGAAAACTATGCTGCAATATTGAGGTATTTGGTTTATTAATTGAATCCCTCACACAGTCCCAGACAAAACCTTGTATCTCCACCATCCAATTTACTCTCTGCCCTACTCCCATCACAGAATATTAACTGAATTATCTGCAAATGACATGCTGCTGTACTTACTCCCTCTGTGTAGGTCTTATTCTGAAAGAGATAAAAAAAAATAAAAACCAATAAATGTGCAGAAATCACTGTAGAGACCATCAACAAGGAGGTGGGCAATGATTTTCATTGACCTGTATTAATATACTTATGGTATCAAAGAGTCAAATATGAAACTGCATATATCTAATTTCCACTATTGGAAAAATGAGATGGAACAATATGTTCATGTCTTTAGGACGTGATACAATTATTTCATTGTCTGATATCAGATCTGGAGTTTTTGTGGAAAATGCATGTATTGCTTTCCAGATGGAGACAAAACCCCCTTATTGATTCTACATAACTTCATGATACACAGACATGTGGGGGAAACAGCCCTGCAATCTGAACTGATGCCATAATGAAACTGAAGTGAGGAGTAGAGACGAAGTACAAGGTTCATAATAAGAACTGTGCAGAGTGTAAGAGGCTTTTAGCTAAGAGTGGACATTGTACGGACTGTGAGTGGTGTTTAGGGGAATGGAGAAGCATAGTCTGGAGCAATTTGGTACTTTCTGTAAACTTTGGTTATATACCCTTCTGTAATAACTAACAAGCTATCAAGAACCCCTGCATTTTGTTATATGTTTTATTTTCTCATTCTTTTTGGAAAATATTTAGATAGTATCATATTGCAGTGTCATCCACCCGTTCATAACCGCTTATCCAGTAGAGGGCTGCAGTGAGCATGGAAATTATCCCAGGAAGCTCAAGGCAGAAGGCAAAGAGACTTACATATAACCGCTGTCTTTTCAGAGCCATAAGTGAATGATGTCATGTTTTAAATGCAGTTATGTGGATTGCTGCTGGTGAAGCAAATGCAGTCAAACCTTGGATTGCGAGTAACTTGGTCTGCGAGTGTTTTGCAAGACGAGCACAAATGTTTAATAAATTTTAACTTGATAAATGAGCGAGGTCTTGCAATACGAGTATTACGTATACGCTTTGTCTGTCGAGCGTCATGTGATCACAACTGAGCCGATAGTTCTTCTCTCTCTCTCGTCTCCCTCACACCATCCACGATTCTTTTCAAAGGTAAAGTGCAGGCTAATTTGTTTTATGTATTTTTATGTATTTTGAATATTTTTGGGTTGTGGAACGAATCATTTGAGTTTTCATGATTTCTTATGGGAAAATTTGCTTTGATACATGAGTGCTTTGGATTACAAGCACGTTTCCGGAACGAATTATGCTTGTAAGCAATGGTACCACTGTGTATCAATGTCAACAAGACACAACTAATATTGCTTTATATTTACAATTTTGTTAGTTAGCCAGCTAGTGACAGGCAAAAGATGCTTCATGAACCATTTGCTGTACATTTTGACCCCACTAGATGGTGCTCTTGGCTTGCTCTGGGACATGCTTGAGCCCTTTTATGAACATCTAATGTAGTCAGAAATAAAGCAAATGGTTCATGAATGTTCACTATAGCTCGCTATCTAGCTATCAATGTCAAGTTCTTAATTTTAGCAATATAAAGTAGTCCAAGCAATTATGAATACAAATGTTAATAACATAAATACTAGTTAAATAGATGACTTCACAAAACATCCAATTTCATTGGTCAATAATATGTCAAAGATAATCAGTAGACAGGCGAGAATGTGCATATTCCATCTATAATAAAAAGTCGTAGTCGTCAAAAAATGGACGTACACAATTTTCATCGGACTGCGACGATATTATACATATTATAATGCATTAATTAAAGGAATATGGGTGAATTGCTACCAATGATTTTGACAGAATAAACTAATTAACAGAAAGCTAATATTATAATGAGAGGCGGGGCCACACCAGCTCGTTGAGAATCTTCTTCTCCAGCAGGCTGTCTGTCAGGCTGAAGAAGTGATGCTGGGGCGGGGGACTAGCGATGGAGCGGAGCTTGGCACTGTTCAGGCCCTGCTGGGCCTTATCCGACAGCCCGATGGCGAACAGGCGGACATTGTGGTTCTTTGCTTCACTGGCAACTCCCACAGTGTTGGGGTTTTGCGGGTGGTCACCGCCATCCGTCATGAGGAGCGCCACCCTCAGGCTGTCGGGTTTGGTCTCCGATAGAAAGAGCTCTGTGGCATTGGTGATGACGTAGGACGAGTATGTGCCCTGACCGATGTACGCCATGGCCCAGAGCCGGACCTGGAAGTCCTCCAGGCTCTGCCAGTCGCGAAATCGCTGCTCGATTGCGACCGTACTGCTGTACTGCAGGAGGGCCATGCGAATCTTCAGCTCCCGGTTGTGCAACCTCATCTGCACGATCTGCTTCGCCAGGCTGTGGACGAACTCCCTCTGCTTCTGGAACAGCACAGTCTTGGCGCTCTCTGAGCTGTCCAGGAGAAACGCGATCTCCAACTGACACGTCGTCTCTGAAAGGTGGATATCAAACACGAAGGAGATGCCATAGATGGTTCACATAATTCCCCTTGGCTTAGGGCTTGATGTTTGGCACCATCAATGTGGAGAGAGTCTAAGCTAACTCTAATGAAGGGTCCTTCATATTATCATGCAAAAAGATATATGAGCTACAGTGTTTAGCTTTAGTGTTGCTGTGCCAAGGAGTTGTAACAGTATTTTGTTTTACAGAAGAATTCTGAGTGTGTATGGTACTGTACTTGTGCAATCACCAGTGCCAGTCAAAGTCCATGTGGAACTTTAGGCAAGGTTCACCCCTCAGTAATAGTCGGCGCCCCCTCATAATATGGCGCCCTCAGTGGCCACCTAATGCGTTGACCGGCTCTGGCAGTCAGTGTACTGCAACAGGGTGTCTTACCCTTTCCTTCATCTTTGAGGCGGTTTTCTTTTTGCCCTTTCTTTTTTTTGACCTGGCTCCTGGCTGCGTTTGAAAGTATCATGAGTGCAAGGCACAGAAGCAAGCCTTTCCTCATGCTGAACACCTGAAAAGAGACGGCCAGGCTTTCGTCAGTCAGACGCGAGCCGGCGTGGGGAACATTTTTTTCCTATAGCGTAGTCGCCCCTAGGTTTCATAAAATTCTATTAATAAACAATTAAATTAAATTGTATTTAAATATTTTGGAAAGTTATAGTTTCCCGTTTTGTATTTTTGATCTTACAAAACCTAAACTGCCACAAACGTAGGCTATACCGTATATCAACATAATTCATCTGTGGTTATTAACATGTTTATCATAATTTCAAATTATTCACGTATAGGCAGTATACATTAGGGTATAGCAGCAGGAATTCGGCTATCATTAGTATTACTAAAACAGAAGAAAAATAAGCCTTTACTATGCGGTAAAAAGTGTTTGGTTAAACGGGACTTTGATTCGTATTAACAGATGTTTTGTTTAGATCTATAATCGGCAATCCCATTGCTGTCATGTTCTAAGAGCGTTAATGTTTAAAATCGACGCGATGTTGGTTTTTTGGCATATATGTCATTTAAGCGGTTCACAAATAATCGCCCATAGCAGTAAAACCCACGCTGTTCGTAAAGCGATACCAGTGATTTTTATGTTAAATTATAGGCTATGACTCCTGGCAGTAGCGGCAACACCGACTATTGCTTAGAAGCGTCACATAGAGAAATAGAAATAGCCTATAAAAATAGCCACTTATATGATATATTACAAACTAAGAAAGATTAACCTTCGGTAACACTTTACTTGAGGGGGACGCAAATAACAGTTACAGTTACTACTCAAGCCCAAATGATGAAGAACTATAATGAAGCCATTAAAGGGCTACATAAACTGTTATAACTGATCAATGATGAACGAACATGGGATGAACATGTAAGAGTGTATTACTACAGTATCTGTGCCCTCTCAAGTAAAGTGTCACCAAAACAACTATATGTAACTTATGTATGGACAATTTTAGACAAAATCCCAACTACATTTCAAGTTGCATATGACGATTTAAAATTTCTGTTTCAATCCCTAGAGCAGCATGCAATGTCACTTGTTGTTTCGGAATGTAGTTTAATCACTTTATAATATTGCTTTTTTAAATAGCTCAAATGTATGAACGCGACAGCACATCCCTAACATCTCCATCACGCATAGTAACTGATTTTCGATGTCGAAAGTTATATTAGTACAGTAAGAGCAGAAGTTCCGTACAAAACACGGAAACTTACCTGGATTTTCCAATAAGGGAAGCCGGTGGTGAAAAGTCTTCTCGTCTGGACGGAATTACGCTTGACAAGACGATAAACGAAACCGGAGTGGAAGTAATAAAATCTTTATAACGGTAATACTCTCGCGGCTGCGCTGTACCCAGTTTCCTGAATATTTATAAGTGTCTGCTGCCCGTGGTGACATTACCTAACATAAGCACTAACTCAGCGTCGTCTAACCAACAAACATATCGCGATCGCCCGTTTTAGATATTAGAGGTGGAAAGGCTACGGCAAATTAAATAATAATGACAATAATATCTGATAGCGGTACGGGATGTCCAGTCGTGGGTATAACTGACGTGTAACTGAAACAGTCGGAATGTCTGTTATCGAAATAAATGGGTGCGTCGCACAATACAAATCAATTTATTGCGATAAACTGTCATTATGCATCTTCATACGTTTAATAAAATTCGAAAGTGAAGCAACAGGAGTACAGATGAAATATGAACATATAACTTGCATACTTTTTATAAATACTCACGTGCCCATAGACACTGCAACTGTCTGCTATAAGATGTTACATAAATGCAGCGTCTTTCTGGATTCCGAATGATTATAATCTTCCTTATACCCCTTAGCTGTCCGTGCTGCACATTCCTGTTACATAATATCCCAGCACCTGCCTGTCACTTTTTGGAGCGCTCACTCGCCAGCAGTAACGTCTTTCCTAACTCGCTCTTTTCAGCGCTGTGCTTAATTTTTTCCTTACAGGGAGCCTGTCATATTGTCTAGGGAGTCATTTTTTATATATCGAGCTGTATTATGTTGAATCTCACATTCCAAAATCGTCCAAGGAAAAAAATAAATGGCTTGTGAAAGCGCCACATGTGTTTAACTACATTAGACTATACTAAGACAGCGTCCTTCTGTGTAATGGGGTAGTTTTTTTGTAACTCACCGTAATATGTTCGCTTGACAGAGGGTAACACAAACGCTTAAAACTTCTGCTGGTTCTGTGACCTGAATATACAATTTACATTTATTATTATTTTTCAGGTGCTTATTTCCAAAGCGGACATACAGCTGGCAAAGCTGTATCTCCCACTGTCTGGACAACTAGACTTTAGGGCCTTATAGTGATTTGAAGCAGTGACCTTCTAATCACAGTGATCTAACCCACACACCATCCCCAAAGGTGGGGCAGCCAGTCCCCGAAGCAGTTGAGGTTTATCATGGGATTCAAACCAACACCCTTTTCATCACAAGCACAGTGTTGTAAACCACTGAGCTAAACATTTCCTCAGTATTTTTGATAATATTTTATCTCAGGGGTCGTATTGTTGCCTCACACATCCATGTGGGCAGACAAATCAGTATTCCAGGTCTTTGTTGCAAGAAGTGGACACTGTGAGCTCCGGACCAAAGATGAAAAGGACCATCCAGACTGTTATGAGCAGCAATTCCAAAATCCAGGATCCCATGGTGTGGGGTTGCCTCAGTGCCCTTGGTACCAGTTAATACATAAAAGTACATTAAGATTTTAGAGCAACATATGCGGCCATGAAGATGGCGTCTTTGCCAGGGATGTCCATGCATTTTTCAACAAGAAACTGCAAAGCACATTCTGCAGACATTACTGGCTGAGGAAGAAGAGAGTTTGGGTGCTGGACTGGCCTGCCTGCAGTCCTCACCTGTCCCCAGTAATGAATGTATGAATTTTGAAACGGAAAATGCAACGACGACGACCCGTTACAGTTGCACACCTTAGGACGTGTTTGCAGGAAGAATGGGCTTCATCACTTGGTGCCCTCAGTGCCAAAACGTCTTTTAAGTGTGGCAACATTACAAAGTGGTAAATGCTTTACTGTCCCAACTTTTTTTGGAATGTGTTGCAGACCTGAAATGCAGGTATGTTTGTATATTAACAAACAAAATGAAGCTGACCAGACAAAACATGAAATATTTTGGGTTCATACTGTCTGCAAATGAAATAAGTCAAAGTAAATTTCAGAATCATTGCATTTTTTTAAATTAACATTTTCCTTACTGTTCCGACTTTTTCTGATTTGCAGTTGTAATAATAATAATAATTATTATTTTTATTATATACCATTGTTGGCTACTGACACCTAAGTGCAAATAGCATCTGCTTTTTGTTCTATTTGCCCCATTGTGTAAACATCGGAGTAAAAAGTGGCTTATAATCAGTGTCTGTGCTCCTATTTCCAGGCTCATATTTCAAACACACTGCAGGCCATGTCTGTACACACAGCTGCTGTACAGTGACATGGCGAATAACGCCACCACTGCGGTTTATACCGAACCCTGCAGTTCCAGCGTGGGTGATGTTGGAAAATATTGAGCCATTTCCCCTCTCTCCCCCACCATTTAATTTTTTTTTCCAAACTTGTCATAAATCAGCGATTGCTCCCTGCTGACAAACAACCTTATAACATATCACTGTTATCACTGGGGTTTTCTGTGGTTTTGGGGGTTTGGACTCCTGGGGGCTTTTGCCTCAATCTGACATGTATCTCCTTAAAGGGGGGAGGGGGGTTTGCGGATCATTAGTTAAACTTGTCACAGGGTGACACACACCCTGTGGTCATGGAGAAATTCCCTTGGCTACACATGCCCCTTCCCTGAAAGCTCCACTTTTGCCTCAGGTGGAGACTGGTGAATATTTTCTCACTCAGGGGGCTAAATGTGAAATATTGGCTATGTGGAGAGATCAGGATGAATTAGGGATTAGGGGCTGAAACATCGCTGTGTGGTTTACAGCGTTCTTTTCAACACAAATCATTTGTATGTCAAATTAAAATACTTATATGTCACCTCTCAGAATACCTAGAGTAACACTAATTGTTTGTTTATTGGTTAAATCTGTAGTTCTTGTCTTATTTTCTTGGGTAAGAGAACTGCTGATACAAATGAAATAATTTGTTTGGCATTTAAAAGATCTTGGGATGTTTCCTGTTGTAAAAATCATAGCCAGCAGTGTCTTGTAAGAGTTAAGGCTTTTTTCCTTGAGTAAAAGTTGAAGCAACACGTGGGTGATGATCCACTGTCTTTCCAGATGAAAGGCTCTTATAATATGAACGAGGTCTGCATGGACACAACAGAAGACCTGTAACAAAATTAGAAAGACAGCCACCAACAGGATTCACCTTCAAGTGACCTCATGACAAGATAACTCTTCTAGAGCTCTGCCGGGGATCACAAACACACACATGTTCATAACCCGCACTCCCAAAACAGGCATTATCCATTCATGAACTGAAGCTAAGTCTCTCTATGGGAGTATCTCCAGCTTTGGACAGCAGATAACTATGAAGTATAGAGGGTACACTAAAGGTCTGGGAATGCCGTTCCCCTCAGGAATGCCAGCTGTTGAGTTTGGACCATGTCATGTTCTGGTACTTTGTAACTCTCTGGTGATCCTTCAGCTGCCCTATTTAAGAACCAGAATCACCTGCAGCTATAAAGTAGATCATCGTATTCATACCGTTTGTACTGATTAACAATTCAATGTGGCAAAGGTGACAGTTGGATGTTCACGCAGTGTTCTGAAAGATGGGAAGAAATCGCTACGGCATGGTTTCATTGTACAACTACTCCAGCGACCAGGTAGTTGAATGAAATGATTGCTAAATGAAAATCACAGTAGCCTGGGCGTGACCACGATTGCGATTATGGCTTGACTTCAGCCTTCCACATTGAATTTCTACTACAAAGTTCTCCTACTGCCAAAATACTACAGAGATATTTATAATGGACTATATCTTGACTTGGTAAGAGGATTGGAGGGGAATTGTAGACTTTCTATGGTCATTCGTTTAGCTAAGCAGCTCTAGGAAAGGAGCCGTTCAAATGGACGCTGGTTCTGGTTCTGCTGGGCCTGGACTCTTTGATACAGGTGGTGTCCTGGTGGGAGGGAATGTGATTTTTTTTCTTGGTTCTTAGTTAATAACGGATTTACCCCCCGAGCGGGAAGATGACGCGCCAAAGCATCCTTGCCTTGTTTGCGACTGTCTTTATTGCACCATTGAGTTCAGTCACTTTCCTTTAATGCCTGTAAACTTGTCCCTTCGACATAATTCACCACTAATGTCTTGCTCTGATCTTTTCTCACTGCAATTATGTTCTTACTCACATTGTTTTTCTTACTAAAAATGAACAAACTTATTTAAGTTTAATTATAAAAAGAAAAATCACCTTTTGCCTAATTCAGTTATATAATCACCACCTAACACAATGGGACATTATACATTGTAGCACCATTGCACAAGCAAAACAAGGCACTTTATCAACTGCTACCAAAGGCAGGACATAAAAGACTGTAAACTGCCACCATGAAAAGTATGTTCGGAATGAGCCAATAAATAAATGTAACGGGTTTTGTTACAGTTCTCTACAGTTTTTGCTGCAGGAAGGATTTACCAGTGAACAGTAGCAGTCACAGCACAGTCCATCTCTTGACCAATGAGCTTGTTTGGTTACAATTACATCTTTGTCTAGACTTGCTACAATATAGCAGCTGCTTGGCCCAAGGCAACATTCTTCCCGTTTGTCTAAAACGCGAGGAAATCAGACCATTATACATCGCAGTTCGTGCACAATTGATTTGTCGTTATGATGCACAGGCGCAGATGCCCCCCCGTCCAGGAACGTGTTTCTGTAATCACTTAAATGCTCAGTTTGATGAGACCATATTTGTCTATTAGCCGTGCTGAAAGAAGTGCTTCCTTCTGTGACACACAGTGATTAATGGGTTTTACTGTTTTTTTTTATGCTATCATTGAATATGTCTTGTTTCCTAAGAAAATGGGGATGTTATAGGAATCCATCCATCCATACATTTTCCAAACTGCTTATCCTTACTGGGTTGCGGGGGGTCTGGAGCCCATCCTGGAAGCAATGGGCACAAGGCAGGGAACAACCCTGGATGGGGGGCCAGCCCATCGCAGGGCACACTCACACACCATTC
>JAODJX010000049.1:1040964-1052802 GCA_026776945.1 Isichthys henryi | reverse complement strand
GTGGTGTTTGGGGGGGTGGCCCGTGTTGTTGCCCTTTGGGTTAATTGCGGGGCTGCCCCCCCCCCCCCCCCCATTAAGCACTGGACGCCCTGGGAAGGTTTGACTCTGATGGGTGTCCCATCACCTCATGCTTACGGCCTAACAGGATGCTGAAGTCAGCTGCCAAACATGAGAACTAAATATTTAAAGTGTTCTTAGCCAAAATCAAACATGTAATAAATTATCGATGGTTTTAGTTTCTGGATGGAACACATAGACTCCCCCTTGGGGGGGAGGGGTTGTGTCCTCTGTAAAGCAGTAATGAAATGAATTTCACAGCCTTTGATTCATCTCCAGAAAACTGAGCTGGTTTTCCTTCTGATGTTCCTCTGTAGATTGGAATGCAGGCCAGTTCATACACTGGACTTTCCACATAATGGAATTTCTCCGCTTTCTCAGCTTCTGTGCTGCAGTACCCCAGCAAAAAGTTTCGGAAAATCTCTTGGAGGAAGTTGCATATCCATTTTCCGTGTTCTCACCCGTGTATTAGAGCCTGTTCCAGCAGAGGGAACTAGTGTAGGGCTCACCTTGGATGGGAGGCCAGTCTGTCACGGGCCACATACATGCGCACGCACATTCACACACACGGTTTTGCACTATCAGCGATTTAGAGACAAACTGCATGTCTTTTGAAGCCAGGAGGAAAAGCAGAGCTGGGGTTTGAAGCTTGAACGCTGGAGGCATAAAGCATGATGGATCTTCTACAGAATTTAGCTTAAAATGTACCCACATAGGTACTAGTATTTGGAAATTTCTATTACCAAGATATTAAATATGAAAGACTTCTCTCCGCATCAGGCCAATGTTTTTTTTCCCATTAGTTTATCTTTGAAGGATGCCGTGCAATTCATGGTGCACAAGGTGTGGGTGTGTGTTCTGTAGACAAGACAAGGGCACACTTATCATAGAAGGAGAATGTTGGCTTAATTTATAGTGAATAATTTATCTGACTAGCAAAATGTTTCTCAACTCTGCCCTTGGGGACCCCAAGACGGGCCATGTTTTTGGGAGGAGCAAAAATGTGGACTGTCTTGCAGGGAGCTGGGAGGGAGCAAAAATGTGGACTGTCTTGCAGGGAGCTGGGAGGGAGCAAAAATGTGGACTGTCTTGCAGGGAGCAAAAATGTGGACTGTCTTGCAGGGAGGGAGCAAAAATGTGGACTGTCTCGTGGTCCCCTAGGACCCGTTTGAGAAACGCTGGACTAGCAGATGCAGTGTCCTCATTATAGTGAATATAATCTTTTTCTCCAGAGAGAAAAAAGGGGAGCTTAAATATACTGAACATCTAAATAAAGGAAATAAAACAATTACATTTTTTTCTGGATGAGAGAGTTCTAATGGATGTTCTTATAGCCACCAGTGTGCCTTTTTTCAATACCAAAAGACAGACCAGCGATGGATTTATTTATTTATTTTTGTAACCTTGAGGCACTGACGTCATTTCACCCTGCTGGTGGTAAGACCTTAGGGAGTAATGTGACACCAGGGGCTGTTCTTTGATTTATTTATTTAAGGTGGGAGCCTTAATTCATACAGTGGGGA
This sequence comes from Isichthys henryi, assembly GCA_026776945.1. Classification (NCBI taxonomy): domain Eukaryota; kingdom Metazoa; phylum Chordata; class Actinopteri; order Osteoglossiformes; family Mormyridae; genus Isichthys; species Isichthys henryi. The sequence goes on along the minus strand of JAODJX010000049.1, from coordinate 1,051,222 downwards.
CAACCTTATCATTTGCCAATGATACGTTTTGAATCAGTGAGTAAAAGGGGAGTGGCCACTCCAGGGACCAATTGGCTTTCAGCTCTGGCCAGTGTCCCTGTGGTCCTGCCCCGGATACCCAATTGGGTGGCACCACAGCTCCCCCCATAGCCCTCTGCTGGCGATGATCTGCCGTTGTGTTTTGGGGTTTTAGCTGACCTCGGTGTGTGTGTGTGTGTGTGTGTGTGTGTCTGGTGGTGGGTGGGGAAGGTTTTTTGTTTGTTTTTTGTACAAATGAGAAATCAGCATGCTTTATTTTGCTTTCCTACGCAGTCCGCCCTACCTCCACCCCCATGCCTGACCCTCCGCCCCCAAACTCCATCTTTGACTGGAATTATTATAAGCCGCATCAGCAAGAGCAGCCAGAATACATGCAAAATCAGTTAGTCATGCACCACTGAGAAACACCCGAAATAATGGAGTATCTCTGCTCTACTAAAGTCTAAAGCAATAGACTTTAAAATATTTAATCGTTCTTTATTTCTTGTATTTACAATTTTATACAGTGTTTTGAGGTCATCCTCTGTTATGCTATTTGTATAATTTTCTTTTTTTTTAACTTTGTAGCAGCATTTGTCGGCTGTGGAAACATCCTTTTCTTTTCCCTGTATTTACAGGCAACATTCACTTCTGTTTATTTAAAATGGATGGGAACATTTATACCGTGTCTCTAATGTTTTCATTATGAATCTCTCCATTTTGGCAGTAGCAAGTGTCCGGCCTTTTCCGTGAGATTTTAGATGTAAATTGAGGGTGTGCAGTGTGGGTGGTTGAGAGACTGAATGAGAGTACAGTCTGCCTATAGTAGCTGGTTTTTCTCGGAAGTCGCTTAGAGCACAGAGACTGGGAAAGATGAAGGGAGAAGGAGAGGCCTTTGTGTTTTGAAGAGCACTCAACTGGATGTGCTTCCAGTTAAAAAAAACAAAAAAGAAATGCACACACACACTTAAGCACTGGTAATCTGTCTAAGTTGACCTCCTTTCTTTTGTTGTGAAGGTTCGGGTCGCTGTGTGGAGACGGCCTGCAGCGCACTGTTAGCATGCTAACAGGAGGAGCGCAGTTTGACCTCCAAATAAATACCTTCACAAGTCACATGTCTTGGAGATCCTGGACACTACAGTTCAAAAAACAGGAAGCAGTCGTGTTATATTGAAAAATATGACTCACCTTGTAGTTACTCTTGCTGCTTTTTACCCCCCCCCCCCCCCAGGGGAAACACCTGAAGAACAGAAGCAGAAGAGTCAGAAGAGCGGTCCCACACCGCCCGCAACCGGTGTGATTGTGTTGCCTTCGAAGGTGAGGCGAGATCCCCCTGCACCCCATTTTTTGGTACGATCCGGGACATTATGCAAATCACCCTGCAGAACAAAAACTCGGCAAAGACCTCTAATGTAAACAGCATGATTTAATTGTTATTTCAAAAACTGGTGTTAACTGAGTGTCAAAGTACATGAATGAAATATTTGCAGAAACCTCACACAGTCTGGCACGAAGGCAAAAATAGCATTTTTTTTCCCTTCATTTAGAAGCGTTTACGTTTGTATATTAAGCTGTGCCAATGATTTCATCACCACTGGCTGTTATCCGTAATTGTTTGTGCCCGGATTTATCTGCCGGATTTTGTGTCAAACCCTGTGCTTAGGGTCTCTCCAGAAGCTGGGCTGAAGCCATAAGGGCAAATATTTATTTTTGTCTTTTTTCCAAGTTTGAAATGGCTGTTCCCTGGTTTCTCCGGCCAGATGGCCTTTTGCCGTGTCACACATTGACTGTACTGATAGCCAGCGGATGTCCTGTGTTGGCCAATAGATCAATAGCCGCTCTCCTGTTTGTGCCAGCGTGGCACTGCGGAGTGTACGGCACATGCCGGGTCGCTGTGGAGTGTCTGGCACACGTGGTGTCCCCGCAGACCGTACGGAAAACGGCGTGGACCCGTGCCGTATTTACGGGCTGCGAAAAGGCCCAGCTGGCCCGTTGTGAGGAGCCGCAGACAGCATCCGTGCCCGTCTCGGCGATTTTAGTTGCCTCTAGCATATCCTCCAGAAAAACCTTTGGCAAATTCTCCAGCTGTATAAATAAGCATCCGGTAAACAGTGATCATCGGCCTGCAGGAGGTCGTCAGCGAAGCTCTTAAACACTGCAGTGGCTCAAGCTGTTGATCCCCTGGCCTGCGTAGCCGCTCTGTTCCCTCATTGGCTTTTTGATAACCATAAACGTGGCTGTAAAAGGCAGCGCCGAGCTCCGTCCACAGCCCTGTCACAGCTTCCGACCGAGCAGAACCCCGTCTGAAATCCAATCACTAAACGCGGTACATTTCAGGCAGAGAGAATTCATTGGAGGAACTCTTAGCCTGTCTGTTTCAACTGACTTCCTGAGTTACAAAGACTTAGACAGAAATCCTAACGTTCATGGTCGTGTCATTGTATGTGCGACCCTGGATGTGTAAATAATCCAAGTGTGTCCAGGCCCAACGTATAACAGGTATAAACATTGCAGCCAATGTAGCTGTGTGCCTAAATGAGAATTGGGGCAACTGAATGATTAACTCAGATGGCAGGTGGGAGGTAAAGTTTTTTAAGCATGTTGTTTGAAAACAGAGGCTCCATTTACTTCTGCAGGGAAGCGGACAAGCCAGAAGCTAATTTGCGTCTATCAGTGCTAACCCAATATCGTTAAGTAAAAGTTCTGATTAATAAGATCTGATTAATTAAATCAGATTCTTTGGTCATCTTTGCTTTTAGAGATGAGGTGGATTTCGTCTGCTGGATCAGGAAAGACCTACATGCAGAAGCATTGACAGCGAGTGATATTTTAGTCGTGTATAAATTTGTTCTGTCTTGTTACGCCCCATAAGCCAGAGCCCTTTTAACATGTCAGAGGAAGGTATTGTCTTTGTATCGAGTCTATAGCATTCAAGGTCGACTGGCGGAATAGGGTGATGATCCACATCCAAAAGGAAAGGGGTCATTTTTTAGAGGAGTTAACAGAATCCTCACTTAGGATTAGGAACTGAAGCAAAAATAAAGGTCTCGATTTGTAAACTAGTGGCATCTTTCCACAGTCACCAAGACCTGAGTCGTACCGTGAAGTTCTGTTTCTCCATTGTAAATGACCTGAGCCGTAACTGCACTCACGTGACACTGCTTACCAGCAGGCCGAAAGCGAGACCAAACCGTGCTGGTTGCGTCACCACTATCTGATTGGTCGAAATGCACGGAGATACTGGTGTTGTACGTCAATATGCATGGATTATCTGAAGGAAAAAAGGGCATATTCTACATATTATTCATTATTCGGAGGCACCACTCCCCTGGTCAGTGCATCAATAAGCTGCCAGGTTGAGCTGCCTTGTAAAATGAGCCATGTTTATTAGGGTTAGAGGGTTGGTGTGGTCCTGCCTACTTCATATCAGTGGGTGCAGTCATGAGCAGATCTGTACCTTGCTTGAGACTTGCGCTGTCTCTCTCTCTCACTGTCTTTCTCTCCCTCTCACTGTCTCTCTCTCTCACTGTCTCTCTCTCTCACTGTCTCTCTGCCTTGTTTTTACTGCTTGTTGTTTAAAGATGTCTTGGATGACATTAGGTGTCTCAGACGATACTATATGACAGTTTATATGTTTTAAGTACAGTACTGTGTTTCTAAAGTACTGCAGCTGTAAATCTGGATACAGAAGTTCGGTATGCTTGGCTCTGCCAGTACTTTCATCATTGCTTGCTCTTGTCACATCTCTGTATTATTCAGTGTATTTTCCCACCATATTTCATGTCATTTGCAGTATTTAGGATCGCACTACAGGCAGAGTCGAAGCTGTACTCACTGCTTAATCACTGTTCACATGATGTCAAAAGTACCTAATTCATTAATATAATATTATTAACTTCCAGTTTGCTATGTTGCCATGAAAACTGACTGTGCATCTTTTGGGTGGCCTAATGGTTAGGGGAAGTGCACTTGTGATTGAAAGGTTGCTGGTTCGAATCCCAAACCAGCAAAGCACTGCTCCCCGGGCGCTAAATCAGCTGCCCCCTGCTATGTCATGATGTCACATATGGGTTAAATGCAGAGGACACATTTCATTGTTGTGTGCTGTGGTGTGACAGCAATTAATAACTTCACTTACAGAAAGGCATCTTCGGTCAAAACCTATAACCAAGGATATTTGATTTTAAGGACATCATTTTCTTTACATTTGCATTTATTTATTTTGCTATCTGAAGAAAGATGCTTTGGTGTGTATTTTGAATTCTTACATAATGTCTGTGATATTTTAAAAAATAAGCATTTCTATTACACTTTTTGTCCCTCTGCAGACACCATATGAGAACCTAGTTCAGCCGGCAACGGTGCAGCCGGTTCCAGCCCAGGCGGCCCCCATGTGTCCCGCCGCATTGGCCGCTCCCGCTGCCTCAGAAGGCGGCCCCTCCCTTCCGGAGCTCCTGAGCGACGTGCCCTTCACTCTGGCTCCCCACGTCCTGGCCATGCAGGCAGGCCTCCACCACTTTCCCGACGTGCTTCTCTCCCGGGACATTAACGACAACCTGGCCAGCTTCCGCTATGACTTCTCCCTGGAGAACTCGGTCCTCTGTGACTCATAATGCCCCCTTCAGTCAGTGGAGTTTCTCTGCGCTGCTGCAATTTGTTGCATTCTGGAAAACACCAACATTTTTAAACTCAGCATTTCGACATGCTGCCTTAAATGAACTATAGATATCAGAACGGTGGGTTTGTACTTACGTCACATTTAATCCTGTCTCATCGGCGTGCATGGCTGGTGTTTGTCAGGCACTCAGGAAGCTAACAACATTTATAATAATCAAAATGAAGGCCTGTATCCTTGATGTTCATATCAATGTAAAGTAAACTTACATTTTTAATTGGATTATCTGCACATATCTCGTACTTGCACAGGAAATGCTGTATCACGTTTTAGTGCATCGCCCTTAAAATTGAGCGACCAGAAATCAGCTGTGCGTATAGTTTTAAATAATGACCAATGGTTTTACTCACGAGTTCTTTACTGAATGTAGATTCTTCGAATTGCCGTTTTGTGTGAAATTGGTTTGAGAACATCTCTATGCCTGTCTAAGAAGTAGCAGGGTCAGTGAAGCAGGATTGTGACTCAATTTTTCATCGTCACACTTCCTCATTAATGTGATTTTCTCAGCTTGTGTCTGTGTTGTAATGAGTATAAGACCTTTGCATGTTTTCTGGCTGATAACAGTAATAAAGGTGTGTTTTGTGTATGCGCGCCGGTTCGTGGATTTGAGCGTGCAGGGCTCAGCGCACGAGGGTACATTGATGGGATATGAAGGAAGTGGGTAATTTTGGTTGCTCTAGTTTTTGCATGCTTAGTTTTTTAATTATTAATGATAGTTAGAATTGGAAATCACCTCGTTTCCAAATTATATGTATTCATGCAATTATTCGTTTGATATAATCCATATTTCTTGATGTAATGACTTGTGACTGCATCTGCAGGGCTCCCGACTCCCAGGCATCTGGCGCAACACACGCTTTCTGACTCTCGCGAGAAATCTTACGGCAAATCTGTTATTCAATTATAAACCTAAAATTAGCCTTCATCAAAAGCACTGGAATACTTTGCAAACCCTATAGACTGTTTACAAGGTAATAAAACTCTTACATGTAAATGTGTGTGCAGACTTGTCTCGAATTGAAAATCTCACACCAGCCAGCTGACCAAAGACGACAGCCCTGCACCTGTGCTGTTCTTAAATGACTAACTTATTGTTTTGTATATTCATATGAATGGATTAGTTTGCCAACAATACGGTTTGCTTGTTAGTAAGAGTCAAACTAAGATATTTAAACAGAATTTTACTATACTGTTGTGCCATTGTCAGTTGCTGATCACGTTAAATTTTAACATTTGACTGGAAGTTCGATCTACAGCTGCAAGGCCGCCCCACCCGCCCGAAGAATTTTACTGCTCCTCCCGGTGAGCAAATTTTACTATCGGCACCTAACCCCCGGGTATACGATATTTTGATGGAGGTCCCTCATCAACTTCCTGAAATAAATTCGTATATGGTGGTGTGTCTATGTTAAATGTCCCCTTATATGTACCACACAATGTTTGTAGCGATATTCTGCATACCTTTGCATTGCTTGTACAACAATAGAATACTTCTCTATTTTTGTCTTTTGTGGTTTAGTTTCGTGGTTTAAGTTTTTAGTAAGTTAGGCTAATGCAATAGGCGATTCTACGCCTTATATAGGAGGTTCCGAGGTTGCAGCTTGGGTCAACTGGCTGGCGTAATATTTTCAATCCGAGACAAGTCTGCACATGTATTTATATGTATGTAAGAGTTTTATTACCTTGTAAATAGTATAGAGTTTGTAAATCACCCCAACGGCTTTGATGTGGCTAATTTTAGGTTTCTAATTGAATAATATAGATTTGCAGTAAGATTTCTCGCGTAAGCGTCACGCATGGCAACATTTTTTTCTATTTTCTGTCTCGGGACATCTGCAACATGATTTTTCCAAATAGATTTAGCGATTTCTACCATGTTCTCGTACAGATATAACATTTTTTCGTACATGAATGATTTTCGTAAGACCTCATTTTAAAGAATAATATAAACACGATAACAGAATGAAATATCACAACTTTGCATACGGTATCCAACAAATTGTTTTTAACCGTACAAGTTCATGCAGATTCACTTCATTCTGAGCGTGATCGAAGCGTTAATTCATTTTACACACGCGGCGCCCGCGTCGTTGTCAGTTTAGCAGAGCGACCAATTAGAATTTGAGGATGAAGATACGTACAGCCCTCAGAAAACCTCAATGAACTCATTGGCCGTATTTTACTGGCGAAATCACGGCTTTGGACCAATGACTGATGAGACTGACCTGGAAACCACCAATCGGATAGTCAGAATTACTCGCCGTAGCCCACCCCTGTATGTCAACCAGTGGCTGTGCAGAAGCAGCAGCTCTCATCTAGACCAGTGAAGGAGGTTGGGGAGCGGAGTGGAAAGGCTGTAAAATAACAGTATTTAGAAAGTCCTCACGATTTGAGCTACCTATATTTTTACTGTAAAATTTTGTTTTATATTAATGTTAACTTTATATACTGACATTTTCGCCACTATAGAATGGCAACATGTAAAATAGTTCAAGGATACGTACTTTCCAAAATCCAAACAAATACACTGACATTTAATAGTTTACTGTTCTTCTAAAGCGCCACACATCACTGTTTTGGGGGCGGTGGGGAGGGGGGTTAATAATTATCGCAGTGTCACTAACTTGTTTGTGATGTTTTTGTCCCCTGGGAGCCTTAGATATCCATTAATTGTTAATTCAAAGTCGGCTGCGTTGTTTACCAAGTTAGGGCGCCGTCGAATAAATGTCAGCATCCGCCGCGAACTCACTGCGGCGGCAGCGAATCAAAGACGCCGGGGAATCAAAGGCTCCCCCTCCAGCTCAGCCAGCAACAGCGCAGCACTGGCCGGCTGCAGCCCATCCGCGCCGCCGTGCCCTACCAGCTCCTGCGTGGAAACCATCAGCGCCCAACCCGCGCTCCCTCCTCCGCCTCTTTCTCCTCCTCCCCCTCCTCCTCCTCCTCAGTCGGGAGCAGCGTAAAGCCGCCGACGTCCCGCTGCTCCAGTCCCACCGGCCTGACGCAGCTCGTCCGCGAACCTGGGGGGACGCGGCTTGGGAGATGGGGCACTGACCGCCAGGCAGAGATCATCACCGCCAGGCAGGAGCTCGCCCGTCAGCGGAGGTAATACAATAACAAGCCCTCGCTTCACCTCCATGTCCGCATCACCCTCGCGTTCATCAGCTGCTCGTTTCATCCGACGGCCTGTTTCGCTACAGTGTTTTTCCGCTTGTTTAATAGCAGCGTGAGTCCTGCTGGGGGGATAGAGGCGCGTTATAGTGTCGCCTTATGTAAATGCATGAGTGTTTTCATGCGTACGGGCGCTGGGACGAAGCTTCGCCTTTAGTGCGACACTGTATCTGGGTCTCGGGCTGTTTACCAACGGCCCCCTCGCCAATGTGCGACTGATACCCCGGCGGGGGAAGGACGTGCGGGATGCGGCGCACCGACGCGTTTTCGGCCGCCTTTTGGCCCCCGGCCGCCCGCCTCTTTCCTCCGCCGCTTCTGCTTCCCGGCGTCGGTCCTCCAGTGGGGTTTAGGGCGACATTTCAAACTGGGCATCGGAAGGTGACGGGAGGGGAAAGTTTGCAAACGGCGCAGGGGGGTGGGGCGGCTTGTTACGAGCATCCTGACGCGGTCCCCCGGAGGTGCCGGTTTGCTGCTGGTGCCGGCGGCCGGACGGACAGCTTTACGGCGGATCGCGACGATCGAAAGGCCGCCGCCCGGCGTCTGTCCGGAGCCCGACTTACGCCGCCGTTTCTCTGCTTTCGCACTTTTCTGACGCAGCACGGGCCGCTTTCCGATGCTGTTAGGGAAGCGATGCTGCGGCTGGGAAGGATAAAGAGCTGGACCGTCTGTTTACAGGCCATCAGGGCACCGAATGATCGAGGCGTTTAATCCGACCGATGGCTCGAATGTCGCCTTATAGAAACACCCTTATTTTCTGGTGTGAAACTGCGCACCTCTGTGCAGAGGCCACCCATCCATCCATGTTGCATACAACGATCCTGATATCTATATCTGATAGATGTCATTTGGTTGGGGTGGGGGGTGTGTCGCTTCAGTAAACTGCTTTGTTTTTCCATAACTTTTTGGCAAGGATTGACGTTAAGAACTTGGTTTTGTCAGCTAGATGCAGCATGACTAAAGCAGACTTATTTATTTACATGTTTATTTATTTACTTTATCCGGCCCACCAGCTGGAGGGAGCCTGGATTGCTCTCTGTTTGGCTGTCGGCTCGCAGGGTTGCATGTCCTGTAGTGAGGGTGGCTTATATTTTGTAGCTCATCATACTGAAAACCATGACCCCCCCCCCCAATCCATCTTTGCTTCTCTGCCAAAAAACAAGAGAAACCTTACCAGCCCTGTGATGGGTTTCATATGTCTGAAGTGAGGAGAACTGAGTTGGGTGAAATACGTCTGTAAGCGAGACGATGGGTTGGCTTCCGAGGCAAGTTTCAGGCCTTATAACCTGCTTTGATGCAGTCGTGACATCATGTATCACGGGAGCAATATTTCGTTGTTGACGCCTTGACCAGACCAGCTGCAGTAGTTTGTGGAATGTTCATTGGATAATGACTTGGGATGCTGTCTTGCATACACTTATAATGAGTGATGGTGTTTTGCTGGTGTACTTCTCTAAGAACTGGTGGTACTGGTCCTCGAGTGGGACTCTCTTCACCTGTCCCAGGAGAGCAAGTGACGTTTTTATCAGATGAACTAAGAGGCCAGATGTGTGAGGGTAGCGTTTCCAGGACGACGGGGGCAGGCCCGAGGACGAAGGACCCGGGTGACATTCCAGTGTCAGACCTCCAGTGCTGAGAGATGATGACATCACTCCCCATGCCGGGGTCCAGGGTAACAAAGGAGCTTGCTCAGCGGCTCTGCCCCCTTTAATTTGCGAGCCGCCATGTCTGGAATGTTCCGCATGTCAGCTTCTGGGTGTATGTCTCTGAGACCTTGATGACCATGACTTAGTCTTAGCGGAAATACAGAAAGACCAAGCGAAGTTTTTTTTCTTTCTCCGTCCTGATCAAAGCCTTGTTTACCCTCAGCTGGGTCAAAGACGGTGAGTCTGGTGTGATGATGTCATGGCAGAGTTCCGGAAGACTATCACTGGAGCATTGTTGCACTGCTCCTCACATAATTTGCCGAACCGTCTCGGTTTCTAACCCATAGAAGTGGGTGGTCCATCAAGGTCTTATAATTGATATGATGTGATTAAAACGAAGACCTTTTTCTTGGTAATTGCTTGTTAAAAATAGTTTGTGACGCTGCCTTTTAATTTGACGGTAAAATCCAAAATGGTATTTATCTCTCCGAATGATATTGTGCGTTCAGACGTAGGGATGTATTTATGATGGATATATTGCCGTCCTTTCGCAGCTGCTGGGTGAAATCACCGCATGATTGATGATGTCTTGACATTTCCTAATGGAGAGTCCCTAAATTAGGAGTGCTTTATCACAGGCTGAGCTCACGACAGACCTCTCAAGATTGTTTCCACGCCTTCTGTAATTTTAGCTTTCGTCACCATTTTCTCCTTCTCTGTCCCTGTCAGGGGGCGGGGGGGGGGGGGGGGGGGG
>JAODJX010000049.1:913727-940398 GCA_026776945.1 Isichthys henryi | reverse complement strand
AGATCTCGTCCACAGATTGAATGACTCCTTACCCCCCCCCCCCGTCCTCCTTTCTATTTTCTGGAGAAGAATATAATTCATCTTATTTAGAAGGTGCTGCAAGCTCATCCGCATGTCATGGACTTATCACTGTTAGAGATAACCAGCAAAGCTCATTCCCAAAAAAACCCAAGAAAATAATAATTAATGTGAGATGATTATCAGATATGATTTTTTAGATTTATGCCTCTTTTAATTCTCTCCGTCTTATTATTGTTAAATATTTGTTCAAGTCAGCATCTGCCTTTAATTAAAAAAATGTCAAAAAAAGAAAGTTAATACAGTACAAGCTACATTGTTACGTAGCATATAAGTTCAGGATGTTTACGAGTTATGAAATTTAATCTCTCAATAGGAGAATGAGAGAATAATTTTGATTAATGACGTGATATCACAAATATATCATCAAAGTACATTATGGCAAGCAGTAGGTTGCAACTGTAGCTGTTGCATTGCTGTTTTGTGTTGTTCGAGGGCATCTGCTCGGCTGACACTGAAATCGCCGCAGTCTCTAACCGACTGCCTCTGCTTCCATGTCCGCCGGAGATCTGTCACGGCCCTCAGCCCATCATGGAGACGTGTGCTGCGCGTCCAGCCGTCTGCAGCTTGCCTTGACCGACATGTAATTAAACCGGTGACAAACGGAGAAAGTGGTGAGCCACAGACTGAGAGGGGGGAGGGGGCAGATAAGCAGAGAACATCTGAGAGAATAGGGAGGCGTTCAGGGAGAGACGATGGACAGAGAGGCACTCCGACTATTTGAGAGAGGCATGTACGGACCTGCCAAAACATGGGAGAAGGGATGAGAGTGATCAGACAAAAGACCCGGTATGGGTATTAGATCAGACCCAGAAATACAGGTAATAACAAATAACTGTCCTTACTTTGTACCACAGGTAACCCTAAATGAAAGGCAATTTACATATCACTGAGCTCAAAAGCTCTGCAGGGGTGTTTTGGGTGGTTATTGTGACCTAGAGAGAAGCTCTCTAGTTTTTTGAGGGATCCGGACTGGGAACCTGTGCCTAGAGAGAGGCAGCCATGAGGGAAGGTGCTCTTTGGGGGTGGGGTCTCGGATGGAGCAAATCCAGAGAAGAGGGTGGGGCCTTGAGTCTGAAAATCACACAGTCGATTACTAAATCGAAGCCCAATTTATGGACACTTCCTTCAGAAGTTATTGAAATTGCTATGTGCCATTGATTTCATTAATGTCTGTCCGTCTGTCCATCCATCCATCCATCCATCCATCCATCCATCCATCACATAGGACAGAGGGAGGACACCCACCAAGTCAGGGATATAAGTCTGAGTTAGAAAATCTCACTTTTGTACCGCCTAACCACACCCCTTAGCTTAACAAATATGATACTTCTGCAAAACTACACGAATAAGCAAACATTAATGAAACAAAACAGCCACTCAAATGATGTTTAATACCGCCCCGAAAGAGAACTGACAGCCTACAAACCTGCAGCACACAGAGCTGCTTAACTGCAACTGCTAAACACATTCAAGCAAAATGAATCTACCTGGACAGGACAAAGCTGATTCTGCCCATGAGATTCACACCAACGTCCAGCTTGCATAATGGGTGCACAGTTAGTACCGTACAATTAAAATACTGGTATTAAAGGAAACGCATGATGCTGCGATCACAGCAGCTGGAATTCAACTGCTTTCCTTAACAAGCTCAGACAAAGCAGACCTTGTCGTATCTAAATCTTTATGCAGTACAAGCAACGTGTCTGCTCTGATGCTATTATTAAATCATTACAGGTCCTGGAATATGAGGAAGGGAGGTCGGTCTGTCTGTCTGTCTGTCTGTCTTGCTAATTTGGATATTTAGCATCCAAGCTAATACTTTTGGTATCCCAGCTATTACCTTTGGTCTACTGAGTTTCCTGTGTCACATGATTTAATATGGTTGTGTCGAAGGGTCTTTATACTCATGAGCTTATCCAATGGCGTGCCTAGAAATTATTGGCCCCCTGACACAATGTTACAGTACCTTGAGCCCCCCATGCCCAATTTTATGTACATCTTTACATATATAAGGGCCCCTGTCAAGTGCTGGACCCCCTTGCAACACACCTGTCACCAAGTGCTGGAAGACATTAAAAGTCTTAATTAAAAGCTTCTTCCAGGAAGCTAATGGTCCACACCTGCGATCCCATGTGCTGTAGGTCACTGCCTTAGTGTCTAACCACACTGCACTGCATTGTTTAACAAACACCCACATCCATCCTTCTCTTCTTTATGCATTTGCTATGTATTAGTCACTGTTGTTGTGTCCAGTTAGCACACATAGTAACGTCGAGCGTATCCCAGAAAGCACTGGGTTAAGGGCAGGGGATTTCTTCAAATGGACATTCACTCATCATCCATGTGCGGAATGTGGACCACATCTGTGTCTGGGTGTTACAAAGCCGTGGTATTCTAACAAGGGCAGGACGTGTAAGGAGGCAGACTTGAATGTGGGACTCCGAAGGAGCCAGGTGACACCCTTTGAGGTACTCTTCCCATAACATGACGTTTTGTCGAAACTGCACAAGCTGCCAAAATGTACACGACAGTCTTTTGACACAGCATTATTTTTGGAACCGAACAGACAGCATTATGTCCTGCACACACATCATTACATGGAGATCAGACTGCTCAGTACCCACAGAAACTTCTCCTTAGCTTCAAACTCCTCAATCCCCAGCTATAACGCCTTCTACATTTTTCTTTTTATTTAATACGTGCACAGCATGTTAGTGATTGGTATGAGATTACAACACAATGGTAAGGTCATTTTTGCTACCGTACAGTAGCATGCAACAACAGGCCGAAATAAATCTACAAAATTCAGATGACCTTACAAAGACCAAGCATCCAAAGCTAAACGTGCATGAAAGAAATTATGTTTAAGAAATGCTGTTTATGAATTTTAACTTTCTGGCAATGTTGCCCCTTTCCACTGTGCTAGAGGTTTGCTGCAACTTGTATTAATTTCCTGAGTATGTAAATTTCTCAAAATACAAAAGTAGGGTTAGGGTACAACAGCGAAGACTTAATGAACCTCCGTAATTACAACTACCTGCAGATGTGACTGATTACACTCACTGGCACCCGGCTCCTCCCTAAACGAACCTGCATTAAAAAAATAAGAAGAAATAAATCAAAAGAGACATAATATTTCCATTATGAATCTGAGCCGATCTCCTCTGGGCACAAACAGGTAGAAGCACGTAAATTTCTTATTGGTGGGGAAAAATGAATTGATAATTGATAGCATTAGACCCCCCCCCTCACCAAAATGGAAAATATTAATAGTGTTCTCAGTTTTCCTTTGTATTGAATTTTAATGCTGACATGATAATGTATATGAATCATTAGTGTCTGTAGGGATTTTTAAGCTCAATTTGAGCTTCTGACTGACACCTGACATTGCGGCACAGGGCCGGGCGGCCAGGATCCTAGGGTTGCTGGGATGCAGCAGGTTTCTATCCTGCCTGATGAGTTACTGTCTGCCTGAGATCAGCTGTGGTTCATCAAAGACCAGGTAGGATGGAAAACCTGCTGGATACCGGCACTCCAGGATCAGGTTTGCCACCCCGGCTGTAGCAAAACAACACTGAAATAAAACTGTTAATAATTTCGATGGCAGACGTAGCAAAGCCACGTCTGCAGTGTTTTAAAAAGCCGTGTTCTCAGTGCTTGGTCAGTACACTGCGTACATCTCACCTTTATTCCTTAGAAAACGTAAAAAATGTCCATCAAACTTCAGCTTTACCAGTCAACTAAAATAATTTCGCTTTCTTTAACTTTAAATGAAGATGCCCTAATGAGTAGACATAAATCTAAATTGTTTTTTTTTCCATGGCGAGATGAGAGTATGCTTCTAAAACCATCAGCATCTAATGCAGCATTGCTGCTAACCGGCTCTACCTGCTAACTGATTTCTGTTTGATCAGGACCTCAAATTGAATTTCACGAAAACAAAATTAGAAAGAAAAAAAATGATCGGTTAAGATAATTAAGAACGCAAGGCAGCGCCCCCCCCCCTCAGTCTGCCAGGGAATTATGTGGCATATTTTCACTAATGTCCCCATCGGCCACCGAGGGCATGTGGTCTTTCGTCATTGCAGATTAAAATAGGCCCAGTGTCTTTGTCAAAAGAAATAAATTCAGATTAGACCTCATGCTAGCCATTCTTATATACACTACATGCATCAAAAAGAAAACCCACAGCTCACAAACAATTCCAATCAATCAATCAATCAATCAGTCTCAGATAAATGAAATACATAGTTGATATATCTAGAAAAATGACAAGCGACCACGACGGTACGTTGATAACTTGACACTCACTGAAGGCAGCTGGCCAATTTCATACGTCACCCCGTAATCTCATTTCACTTCTGAGGTAATTATACCAAATCAATCTTTGTCAGAATTAGAGGCAATGACCAAATTTTTCCTAGCATAGATCAAGGCAGGCAAGGAATTAGTAAGGAATTTGCAAAGAACCAACAAGGGCCATTGACTGTTGAGCTATGAAAAATCCAGAATTGTAGCAGTGTTGGGCGATTCCAAGCAGTACTGCTTCGTTTCTTGATTATTTCTAGGAACAGAATGTGACATTAATGACAGCAGACGTTGCTTTCGTGTCCCGGTTCTCGCTGCCTTGGTAACGTTGCAGGAAGGGGCCCCCTGAAGTAAACAGTGTCACGTACCTCAGTGCGAACATCCCCGCTAACTTCGGAGATGCTGATTAGAGGAGACAGAGCTGTGAAGACGGCTTCCTTACTGTACAGTGGGGAGGTTGCCCAGGGCTTTCCAGTGACAGGACAACAGGTTGCGCAGTACCAAGGGAAATGGACTTGGGCTGGAGACCAGCTGCGATGGCATTGTTTGCACAAGCATCTTGTTGTGGGGTGATATTCATACTGTATAGATCAGAGTTTCCCAACCTGGTCCTCAGGATCCCAGAGACAGTCCACATTTTTGCTCCCTCCCAGCTCTCAGGAAGAAACTGGAAGGGAGCAAAAATGTGGACTGTTAGACATGGAGCTGGGAGGAAGCAAGAATATGGACTGACTTGAGGTCTCTGAGGACAGGTTTGGGAAACCCTGATAATGACAAGAGCAATCAGTGTTGAATCCACCTTCCACAAATTGTTCCATAACTGCCTACATGATAAACAGCCCCTGCGAACCTGGAGCCTATTCCAGAAAGGACACAAGCCAGGAAAGACCCTAGATGGGATGCAAATTCATCTCAGTACTTACATTATATGGGCAATTCATCTACTGTTTTAGTAAACGCTTTTACCCAAAGTGACATACATTTTTGTGAAATTAGGGTTAGACGATTCCTGGAGCAACAGCCGGTTAGTGGCCTTACTCCAGGACCCAACAGCAAAATTACGTAACAGACACTGGGATTAGAACTGGCAACCTCCTGATCACAGCCACAGCACCCCAAGCCACGTAATCTCATGGACTGACACTGTGGGAGGAAACTTCCACACTACAAACATTCATATATATATATATATATATATACACTTTCCTTTGCCTTACCCTGATTAGATTAGAGGTTTTCTGACTGCTATGACATGGTAATACACACTACGAGGTTCCCCCCCTGTACACCACACAGTCCTTCATTAGCAAAGAAACTTCCCCTCCAGACGTATTAATACTGCATAATTCAATATGAAAAACAATTCTTTCCGTATTTCATGTTCTGTTTGCATTTTAATACATCAGAGACTCGCTTATATTCCCTAAACAGGCACATGCCGCTTAATTCAATTTAGTTTATATATAAAGGGAATTAATATTCTACAAATGGCCCATTTAATTTTATTTCATATTAAATATGAAGTGATTTATAGTAAATTATCTCTGGAATGTGACAGCTCGTCTCCCGGGATCCGCACCGGAAACCTTCCAGGTCACAGTTCGCGTTGGCGCCGCCTTTAAACAACGTGCCGAATTAAAGGCTTCTGGAATAAATAACTCACCAGCTACTCGCCAACTACTCGTCAGCTACTCACCAGCTTTTAAAAGTGATTTATCATGTGCTGGAATTGTAAAGCCTATGATTGTGCGGAATGTCTCAGAGCATAACTTCCTTACAGAAGTAAGCACAGGTCAGCTGGATTTGGTAGTGAAGTATAGGACTAGATTCAGGATTTAATTACTCTCCTGTTAAGCAAATTTGAACAGCATCTCAAACAGTTAGTTGTTAATTGGCCTCAACATCAATGCCTATCATGTACCAAGATGTTATTTCTGGTGTCACTTTGGATAAAATAGCCTGATTCTGGTTGGCTGTTCGTTACATTTAATTGGTCAAAGTTTGCCTGTTACCAATGAGAGCTCTACCATAGAAACCCAAGTGATACTCGTCACTCTGGAGCTGAAGGAACATCAGTTCAGCTATCTTTAGAATATTTCTGATGTTTGTTACATTATGCACCCTTCAGACCTCCAGGCTGATGCGTTCAGTCCCCCTCCCCTCCCATGTATGCATGCTACACGTTCTCCCGGAGCTTCAGGCAGTCTGATAAAGTGACGTCATGAAAATTCCCTGTGATTATCTGTGTAAAAGTGTACTCCGATTGGTATGGCATCCCATCCCTGGGGGGGCTTAATCACAGCAGTGATGAAGCAGGGGTCTCTAATTGTGGGGGGGTCCATCCCTTACTAAAATTTCCCAACGCAGGAAAATTTTGGAATTTTGAGTGATTCTCTGTTATCATAAGGGGCACTTGATACAATTTGCCGGCTGGGGGTAGGGGGCGGGTTTGGGGGAGTCCCCTCGGTAAATTTTGCAGTGTACCCCCTGCCGTGATGGGCACTCCCCTCCTCTGCTACTGGCCCTGCCTGAAGATCGGCGCTTGTTGCGATAGGCTCCCTCCCCACTGGGCCCTCGACTAGACGAGCAGTAACTGAAGATGGGTGGCCAAATGAAAGCTAACGAGCTAAGGAGCTAATCGCAGCCGTGTTTCACTACGTACAACTGCAGGGCCAAGCAGGGTGAAGCCAGTAACACACAATAAAACAAAAACAGAAGGAGATGTAGAATTATGCTGATGTAAATACTTAAGGCGCAAACTTCGCTGTGAGGACTTTGGTTTATTTACAGCCCTGAAATGTTCCACCCGAGATGAGAGGATGTAGGTTGACCCACATTGAAATGCGGCTGCCGTTCTCCACCCTGATGAGCAACCGCCTGATGGGCGACGTCCTTAGGAGACGCTGAAGTTGAAGGGGGCCTTAAAGCAGGCATGGACTTGCAGGGGGGGCTCCCCGGTCCTCTCGCTCTTTACAGGGGCATGTTTGCGGACCGACCGCTCTCCATTACAGACCTCTCACCCCTTCCTCCACGCGTAACACACATGGGGGGGTGTAATGGGCTGAGACGTCATGCTGCGATGCACTGGAGGGTGTGAGGTCTTCGTCCTCGTGGCTGCGACGTGTCGTTTGCTTCATGCCTGGACAACCCGGGGCTCCATTGCGGAGCCATTCTCAGCCTGGTCTCACCAGCGGCGACTCTTAAAGGAACGGAAACGCTACCTTTACAAATTTTTTGAGAAGCAAATTTTCCTAACCCTTTATTCTCATTACAATGACAGAAATGCAGGACTGGAATGAATAAATAGCAAAGGACAGGTTTATATGGTTAAAATGGTCTATGCAGAAGCACACAACCATGAACATAAATCCAAACCACAGTTTTATCTGTAAATAAGGAGAAATGCAAGCCTTAGGACATTTCTTCTTCTTTTTTTGTAGAAACATAACAGGTTGTTCACTGACTGCTTGAATTAATATTTCTGGTGCTCAGGTTTAATGACGTGACTTGCAATTCCGGCAGATAGCGATTACGGTCCAGAAGAAAGAGCTAATCAGGGGGAAGAGGAATTTATCGGTTGCTTCTCACTAAGCATCTCTTGACCTTAAAGCTCATCTCTTAGTGGCCCTGACCTGCTAATCCACCTGGAACAGACATTGCATGTGAGTGAGGATTTTAGGTCAGGGATGGAGTGAGAAGGTAGCTTGTTATTGGAGGGCAATCTGGTTTTGGTCGGGGGGGGGGAGTAGCGGCAGGAAACGCTGGTCACATGTCAGTGAGGTAAAGTTTTGATTGGTTTGAAGAATTATCCAGCTCCGGGCAGACCAACATCCATTTAATGCTTTTAATGTATTATATTTCAAGAATTGTAGGAATTTACTGTGGACTTATGTACGTAACTGAATTTTATTAGTCAGGAATTTATTTATAAGTCAGGAAAATGTTAAGAAAAAAATTACAGCTTTAAAGAACCGAGTAAGGTTAATTATTTTACATTTCTCTTAAAAAGCATGTAACACTGCAGTAACATGTATCATTTGGAGAATGTGTACATAAGCTGTGTATGAGCTTTACAGATATGGACACAGACCCACAGGAGGGTGCATGTATTCCATGTAGCTGAGCTAAGTAGACAAGACTGCTGAGCATGGAATTCATGTGGCGACGTGACGGGAGGCTCGCGGGGGCCACACACACGACGCAGAGGTGCTCACGGCACAGCGCCCGATGAATCTGTCAGGGAGGAACCCCGGCTGAGCACGGTTATTAATTCAGTTTGATAAATATCTACCGATGCTCGCACAGTGTCATGTCTAGCACAATCACGGAAAGCATTTAACCTGATTGATGAAGATCATTCTTTGCACGGGCGCGCACACACACACACACACACACACACACACACGCACGCACGCACACACACACTATGGGAAAAACCATAATCTCAAGAATGACACCCCTAACCCTTACCCAGTCCTAACCTTATCCATTAGTAACCAAACAAAATACAGGACTTTTGTGATTTTTAGTGTTTGACTGCACACAGATTTTTTAAAATAAAATTTTGTTTCCCCTTGTGGGGACTGAAAAAAGCCCCCATAATGCCAAAATAGCAGGTATTTATCACATTGTGGACACAAACCCACACACAGAAGAGGACTGGAACCCCTGGGGCGTCGGTGCTCCCCACTGACGCACTCAGCTGCCTAAACGACGTCATACACATGATCTAGTTTTCAGAATTTACAACTATCCAACATGACGTCACAAAGCTACTATGCAGTAAAGGTAAAATTACTTATGAAGTATGACTAGCATACTGTACGAAAACAAGAAGGATTCGCATTTTTGAGTTTAGAAGTTCTGCAAACAAATGGCACAAACATCCAGAAATTAAACCTACGTTCTATGGGGCTTTGTCAGTAGATGCAGGAGTCAATACAGGTCTCTGAAAAAAGAGAAAGGCACAGGCATTTGCATTTAAAGGGTTGGCAGTATAACTCACTCTGATTGGCTGTTTATGCAGTTTCATTGTTTTGGTTTCATTTCCTTATGATGAAGAAATTAGTTCCTGTCCATCAAGACCAAAGGAACTGTCACAATCAATGATGAACTCCATTTGTTTGTCGGAATTTTCCGGCAAATGCATTTACACCAGTACCAAGACAGGTGGCACAGTGGACTACAAATCAATATACATTGGACACAGTCCAGTTCCTTCCTCATTCGCTCCAGTTAGAGACGCTGCCTGAGTTGTCCCTGAACAAAATTCAAAGAAGAAAAATAAACCTTACACCTATAAAATAGGACAGAAACATTATTTCCAATACAAGGATTTTGGAACATTTTTCAGTTTTTTTGTGTCTAATTTCAATTCTCGTGTGTTCTCTTCCAAGAGTTAATAAATGGTATATAAATGGTAATTCATTCTGAGAGGAGGGGGTGTGAACAAGCTGGGCGGTGTTCGCTGTAACATCTATGTCCGTAGTTTATTTCGGCTTTCTTTCTTATTCCATCCTGTGTTGTCACTATCGATTTTTTTATACCACTTATGGATGTAAATACAGTACGCAGGAGATGATTAACGTGATTCAGTCTCCCTGTAATTAAGAAATGCTGTGAGCGACTGTTTTTGGAAATGTATGATTATTGGTATGGCAAAGAAAAACCACAAATGGGCACTGGAGTATAACAGATGAAGAAAGATGTGAAATACGTCATGAAGAACTGAAATAGAGGATAAAATGCACAGCAAGAGAAGCACAGTCATTACAGTAGATCCAAGCAAGTAGAAGACAAGGCTCCACCGTTCATAATATATCAAATATCCAGACTAAGGTGGACCGAAGTTCTCCTCTCATTTACAATATTCTTATGATTCTACCATTATATTAATGTCCTCTCCTGGTTCTAATAAGATTTTGTTCATTGTAGGTCATTTTATATTGAGTTTCATTTGCAATATTGCTAAAAATCTGACATCTGAAATATAATCTGAAGCATTTGTCCTGTAGAAATGTCTGTTGTATTTTTTTTTACTGTTGGCTCAACATTCCACCCCACTGGACATAACAAATGGCTTTGTTGGGAAAAATGGAAGAGACATTCAAAAATGTAATCTGAGACATCAGTCATGTCCGGGGGAGGAGAGACCATTCGAGGGCTTTGGTCTCCCACTCCAGATCAAGCCTTGTTTGGTCTGTCTGGGTCATTCTTATCACATTAGTACCCCATTGCTATCTCCCTTTCAGAGCTCAGTCGCTGGATTATAAACTCCGGGGAAAGACCCACTGCTTCGCCTCACCTCTCGGCGAAATCCCATCGAGCAGTTTGCTCTTCAAGTCACAAGACATCTAATTGCTAATCTATAATCCCTTTAATGTAGCCTGGTTTTTTTCTGATTGATCCTTTGCCAGCTCAGGCTGCATCGCCACTAGCTATACGAATCCCATTATTACCCCGTTTCACATATAACTCTACCAACGCGCAGCCTTATCGCCCGCGTCATGCGGCGCCGCATGCAGCCCACCAGTGCATTGCAAATGTTATTGTTTGTAATTGATAGGGTCGTCAAAGTGAGACAAAGGAGATTTGTCAGCCACAAAGAGCTCCTTGTCTTTTTCCCAGGCCCTTGATGCGGATTGACACTTGGGTCCTGCACACCGTCCTTCCACTGCCATATGGTGAGTGGTCTCTCTTATTTCTGTCAAGGGCGACTTTGTTAAGGTGGGGGCCTTAACCGGGCCTGTAATTCATTACAGAGTGACCAACCTAATGAGTAGCCAATGATGTGTCTTGAATTGTTGATTGACAGTGGACGGGGCATGCCAAAGGCCAATCAGCTTTCATCTGCGGGCATTGTCCCTATGGACCCACCCCGAATTTTGGGGGGACGTGTCTGGGACATCTGACTTACTCCGTATGACTTGGTTGTTCTATAAGCTGCAGGAGTCACTTCCGTATCGGTCTTCACGTTTTGCATTTATTTAGCAGAGCCTTATGTCCAGAGGAGCATGCAAAGGAGGAAGACTTGGGGTCAGGGAGCTGGGTCAACAGCATCCAGTCCAGTTCAAAGGCCCAGAGATGACATGGTTATTTCGCTATTTGAGAGTCACGGGCAGAGATGCTCCGGAGCTACGTGTCGTCCTGCTGTTTCAGATCCGTATTCAGGAAAGATATAAATAATTCACACAGCAAAGCCAACCTTCAGCTGCTTAAAAAGCTACTGACGCCCATGGCAATGTTACATAGTTATATTAGAAAATTACATATTTATTTTGCAGTACATTAACATACTTTATATTTTTATGGCTATGAGAATAACCTGCGTCTTCATGGTCAAATAGCTACCGCAGAAGGTGACATCACTCGGCATTGGCTGCGGACAGCAGATTAAAAGCAGGCTGTTTATTATGATGTTAAAACAAAAATGGGAATAAAAATGTGTTAGGAACATGGCGGCAAAGAACATAACAGTCCCTTAACACCGGCAGGATTGCAGGTTTGAATCCTAACCCTGCTCTGTGCGCCATGTTCTCCCCATTTCACGCTACAGTCCTCCAGCTGCTCCAGTTTTCTTTCACACTCCCGGAACATGCAATTAAGTCATTTTGCAATTAAGCAAATGATCACAGAGCACACACTGCGCTGCACTGTGTGTATCCCAGCCGTGTACCTTGTGCTGCCTGAGATGGGCCTCAAGCCAGTCCTCAACTGGGTAAAAGTTTGGAGGATCGTTGGAGAGTAGGAAAAAAGAAATCACTTAACCTAGAACGAAGGAACAAGTACAGGGCAGCTGAGGTTTGCCCACTTATCCTGGTTGTAGATGCAGCCGTAAGACTTTGGCCTAGTTTTCGAAAGCAAGTTAAGGAGGCTGTCAGGGACTCAGTCACACTCATTTTCAGGCCTGAAGCCCAGGCGTCCCTCCAGCCAGCTGTGCGCATGACACCAGGGCCACAGTCACACATATCTATGGCAGACAGACTGTCGCTCACAGCCCAGGCTGCCCCACAGTCCCTAAAAAAAATCACAATCACCCTCACCCTCACCCTCACCCTCACCCTCACCCTCACTATGGTCAGCAGCAGAATGCCTAATCCTGTTCTTATGGAGTATCCTAAAGGCCCCTAATTAAAACGAAACACCTGCTTTTAATTGCGGAAAATTAATCACGTGTTGAATGCAAATTCACCTTGGAGACTCTGCGCACTCAAATTATAATTAAGCTTAGGGTCTCATTAGTGTGACAATGTGATATAAAAGGTAAGTGGTCACCACTTCCTCAACTAAAAAGAGAAGTTCAAGTATTAAAAAGAAAACCTTAAAAACTAATGTGAGGCTCAAAAATGGTAACAAGCGTAAATTAGCCACAATCCACACTTCTGCATTTAACCAAAGAAGCCCGTCTAGATAAAGGTGTGGTCACTAATTAGTTGGCAAACTACAAATCAACTAATTAGATAACTTAAAGCTATGGTACTGACAACATTTTATGTCAAAACAATAATAACTGAATAATTAAATATAATTAAATTGTAAGGCTCTTTACGTAAATACAACAGAAAAAACTAAAATAACATGTATTTGTTTACATGAATGATAATTGTTCACATTCTCATATAAACTGAATGTCCTTTAAATATTGTGAGTATTTATCTCCTATGAACATTTGGTACTTTAAAGTGTTTTCTTTACACTGAATAAAGATTTTATGGTTTTCATAGCACTGAACACACAATGTGATATGGTTTTTACTGACACTGAACACACCCTGTGATTAAGAGATTTTTCTTTTTACTAAACACACAATATGATACAGGTTTTCTGGGCACCGAAAAGAGATAAAGGATTTTCTTAGCAATGAAGACAACCTTTGATAAATGGTTTTCACCACGTGCTGATTAGTTTCACGATAATAGGAAAAGACAAACTTCTCCCCTCTGTGTTTGAATCCTTCAGCTCATATTTTAACTACAAAATTCAATCTCCAGTGTTTACCCACTAGATGATACTGGGTGTAGACACAATGAGAGACAAAGGATAAACAAAGTTTAAACAACGTGACGCTTCCTTCTTAAGCATGATGAAGCTTCCTATAAAATTAGTGTTTGTCCTGCCACCTTGTAATACAAACATTATAAAGCACTCGCTGAAAAAAATGATATTCCCTGGTTTACATAGCTTATCGTTTAATCAGTTATTCACCTGTATATTGATTAAAGCAATTAATGTGAATTTCTTATCTGGGTGTGTAAGACCGTGTGTTTACACGGGTATATACTGGCTGCAGGATCATGTAAACATATTCCTTACCACTTCCATGTGGACATACACACACATCTGCTTATATGCTCAAACGCATGCACGGTTACTTGCAGGATTATATAAGTACACAATCAATAATTTTATCAGCCACATTTAAGCATAATACAACAAAAAATGTTGTACTTTTTTGTGCTACACCTCCAGCAGCTAACTGTTGGAAAATCCTTCAAACATTAGGAAGATTCTCTTTCATGTTATGTTCTCGTTACCCATGAAATGCTGGGCCTGGGATTCATGGGGGGCGGTCCGGGGCGCAAAATTGACTTTGGGTGCGAGAATCACGTCCCATCCGAGCGCTCCATTAATCCCGGTCAGCGGAATCGAATGCTGCAGAGAGCAGAAAAATGGTGTGGCAGAGAATATATCCCTTCACACTGATGCCCATGGTGTTTGGTCCGGTGAGGCCTAGGGGGGGCGTCATCCCAGCCGCCTTGTCTCAACATGTGACGCATAGTTAACACAGGACACGCTTTCGTTCAGGAACGACCAAATATGGGCATGAACGGCCCACTTTTGTCTAGTTCGCGACTGGGGGTAAAAATGAAGGACATGCACACCCGTTTATGTTTACACCTCAATACTGTTTATAGGGGAGTGACTGTCGGCAGGTAATTGATTCTAACTGTGGAGATTAAAGGCAAATATATTTCATTAGTTATAGCCCAAAGGCAGCGCAATGTCAGAAGAAATTAATATTAATTAAATTGTTTTTTTTTCTCTCCTTGTAGGAGTTTTAATAGGGATCAGAAACACCTCAGAGAAGATGGCGTGTTTCGTGTTTTAGGCTCTGGGTGTGGGACGGATCCTCACGGGAGATGTCTCTCATTAAAAGAAAAAGGCAACCTCTCTGTATTTCCTTCTTTATATTAAAATATTTCATTTTAATGGGTTTCGGGAAGGACCCGCAACACGGAGAAGTGTCAGAAGGAGGTTATTGCCTTAATGGGCCTGGGATAAAACTTCATCCTTCCATTGTGATTCGATAATCGATACAGAAAGCAGCGCACATGTCTGGGAATAAATAAACAGCTGCGGTTTAAGTACATGGCTACAAACCACAAATGTCAATCAATAGAGTCTATTGACAGTGTAAAACATCATTATCAAGAATCTGATGGGTTTATACACCTGATAGACAGCAGCTTACAGGCAGGGCTGTAGCTGCTCGACTCAAGCCGTTTATGGGAAAAATGCTCAACAGGGTATTACTGCATTACAGTTCCTGATATCCCTCCATCCATCCATCCATCCATCCATCCTCCGCCCCCCCCCCCAGTGGTCAACTAACCAGCGGTCTCAGGCGGACACAACTGAATTCAGACCATGCGATTGATTACCTAACCCCACCCACCTTGTAGTTGGCAAACATTATTGTCTGGGGATTTCTCTTCCCTCACCACATTGTCAGCACATTTTATCACTTATTTCATTATTATCATTATTTTTTTTCTCATGCAGTGAACCTTGGCTTTTTTTTTGTTGCTGACGGAATTTGGCCCTCAAGCAAAAATCGTTGGGGACCCCTGATCTAAACGCATTCAGGACTGCAGGTTCATGTAAATATGTAGTATCTACGTTCATTTCCCATGACTGCTTACCCAGTACAGGTATGCCCCACTTTACAAATATAATCTAGCGGAGGCGGGACCAAGTCATTTGATTGGCTGGTCCCGCCTCCTCTACAATCTGATTGGTTATCTCTATGAACCAATTATTTTTCCTTCTGCTATCAGAACATTTTTGTGTAAAACTCCCAGGAGTGTTATAGTGGCTCAAGCATGAGAGGAACATGCAAACTCCACCCAGAAGGAGGGGTGAACCAGCAATACTGCCGACTAAAAGCCACTGTGTCCCTCATCCAGACCGTACTCCATTTTAAAGAGAGGAACAATGGGTAGTATATGAACATGATAACATTTAGATACTTGAGGTATGTCTACAGACTCTTTTCAGGAGGAAAAGTTTTATTTTTTGACAAAATGCTCCATCATCTGAAAACCAGGGACGTTACTGGGAAGTGTGGCTAATTGATTGCTGAACATGAACATAAATGTTCCGCAGGCGCCAATGCCACCACCATCAAATGTCACAAACATTTAAACACTCCGTCAGCTTCCCCAAGGCCTCCATACCGTTGCTGCGCTCTGCTTGCCGCGGCTGTCCCTTGGATTAGTGGAGAATAAAAACCTTGCTCGCAATATGGTAATGCAGACGCTCGATAAAAGGTCACACGATCTCCAGAGGGTCATTTCACAGACAGGGTTATGAATCCCAGACGGAGGGGGAGCGTTCAGCCTCCTGGTATCAAGCCAACGTCAAACACCTTCACAAAATGTTGCCTCTGAATGAGTCGTATATCACAGGGAAGACACCAGGGCTGAAGGAGCTCCAACAAGTCATAAATATCCTGAAGGTCAATGCGTTGGATGAATCATGCAGACAATGAGAAAGAATTTCTTACAGATGAAAGTACAATTATGTAATTGAATTAATTTCCTTTCAATGATACTGAATCTTTTCTACCGCAGACATACATATCTGATTAAGGTTTTAATAACATCAAACAATATGTATTCAGTGCTTTGGCTAGCTCAGAAACTGGGATACCATAATTAATGCATTACTTGATAAGCTGGTCACTTAAAACTTATTTTGTAACTTCTCCCTGGGTAGTAAAATCTGACAGGAAAACGTGTGTAAAATATCAAAAAAGAAAAGTCTTTGTGGATATAATGTGAGATCATTTTTGTGAGAATATCTGTGAAAATCTCAAGGTAGGTGAATTTGAATCTTAAATATAGAGCTCAGCAGGACCTTGGAGAAATCTTACTTTATGTTTGCTTTCTGACCTCCTCGGACGTCCTGGAATGAAATCACTTACGAAACCTTGATTGCTTCATTCTTGTCACCTCTATGCATTAATCAAAGGGATTTCCCTTGTGTCTTTAGTTTTTATTTTATAAATCATTACCGTTTTCAGTAAAACACTTCAAAAGGGGTCAGTTTCATTGAATAAATGTATTGCTTTTTACCTCACTCATTCGTTGTTTGTTTAGAGTGACAGACCAATGCAGGCTGTGGTATGTTTTTACAATATGGCCTCTGTAGCTGTCGATCCCAAAGTTGTGTAGTTTGACAGTGAACATGATAAGTCGAGTGTTGAGGAGGCCACTATCGCTGCGGTAGACAGAGAACGACCCCAGTCCTGCAGAGAAGAAGCTCACATCATCTGCTCAGCGTGCACGGTGACAGATTTCTAGTGGGACAAAATTAATATGAGAAATGAACAGCATAATATGGTTGAACACATGGACAAAGGACCTTAATAGTTAATGTATTACGGAATGAAAATAAAGGGAAAGGTACTTTGCGATTCATTTGCAGTGGCTCCATTTTCGTCATGCTTAACCGAGCTTTTAAATTCCGAAGTGAAGCAGATTTTTTTTTTTTGGCTCGCGTCAATATTCAAAGTGTTTTCGTGCTCTGTCGATTATCAATTGCATGACTTCAGCAGAGGCTTAGGTGCAAAGTAGTCTCAGAGTTTAAGTGTTTAATTCATCACTGCGAGGGTACGCTGTGCTGTCAGGCCCTGCATTTAATCGTTAAACCGATCGCTAAATGTATTGCATGAGCTTCGGTATAAAACTGGAAATGTGAGTTCCACAAAAAAAGTAGCATTTTTAAAAAATAATGAATACCCTTTGAAGCTCCTGCATTTGATCAGATGCATATTTTAAGGAACATTTTGAAATAATCAACAAATAGGCAACCATATCTGCAGCACTCAAAACTCTTATTCTATTAATCCCGACTCAATGCAATTATTAAACAAATACTTTTATGCTAGTGATATATATCATAAAAGTAGTCTATATATATTGAAAATAAGATATAAAACCAAATTAAAATGCTCAATCACTTTAATGAGAGAACTTAAATACATAATTTGGCCTTTGTTTACAGTGTAATCTCAGTTGGGTAAAGTGTTTATTAAAGATAAAATTCCATTTACCAGAACCAAAGTTGTTAGTCAGAAAAACATGCACTTAATTGAGATAAGCACAACACTCAAGCTATCTTTGAATTGAGTTTCTTCTAGAAAAACTGCAAAGGATCTTTTACAGACTTCAGGCCGTTACTATTCACTGTTCTTGTGAAACCACAAGAGAGTCCGGCTGTTAGTCTCTATTAGAAACTCCCCTAAAACAGTCACTGGCAGTAACGGCACAAGACAGTGCTGCTGGAAGGGACAGTGCACATATGTAATGTCCCCCCAGCACAGCAAACAAACAAATATACAAACAAAGAAGATTTTCAGTTAAGTAAAGCACGAGGTCCTGAATTACCCAGAGGGGTCCTTCCGAGAGCAACCATCTGTATGCGGTCAGGCTGATTAACATTATATATACAGCAGAATATTCAATGAAGACAAGATGATCAGCCGAATCCTGAAACTAACAGCTGAATACTCAGAGCTAGCAGATTAACAGTCTGTCAGATGGGCCAGTCAGGACCACACCCACTAAGGCTGTGCGCAAGTGGTCATGAGAGCTGATTGGTCAAGCAGATCTCAGCGCCCAGCAGGAACGCAAGGGGCTTGTGGGAATGATCTGGGCAGTGGATCTGGGCCTGATGCGAGATGGGGATGAGGCCAGGTTTCTCGCCCTCTGGGGCTGATTGGCCTGTCGACAGGTGGATGCCACATGGGGGTGTGCTGGGGGTGCGGGGGGGTGAGTGTGGCATAGGGCTCGGAGGCTGCTGGCAGGAATCCACGACCCCTGACGCACCATGAGCAGTTAGCTCCAGTACCAGCCTGGAGTGTAACAGTATGCACTGCACCCCTCTGCTGAGCATCAGGGTAGGATTTAATCCCCCCACCCCATCATGTGGCCCGAGGGGGGAGGGTTGGGGGAGCAGAAGGCCAAAACACAATGCTTCATTAAGACAGTGGTAAGCTCTGTAGATATAAAAATAGATCTACAGCAATTGCCAAAGACAACTCCCATCGAATGAAGGGAATGTCCAGCTAATTAATGACTGCTGGCTTTGTGATTAGCTACCGTTTGGCAAGTGCGGAAAATACCATCCCATGCTGTTTCTCTTGGTTCTAAGTTATGGGTTTGAGCACAACTATATCTTCGGCGGAGATTGTAGTAAAGATAGCAGGCTTGAAAATCTAGAAGCAGCACAGTGTCCAAACGGTACCCACATATCCAAAAATCCCACGATGACATGCCGGATTGTCTATGGGCAAATTTAGTCTCGATTTGAAATTCTTTTTGCATGGAAATAGAAGTGAAAGACTTTTATTGTCGATCAACCTCTAATATTCTGGAAGTATATTTTCGATGAAGCCATTCTGGAAAAACACCAAGTTTATGCAGACTCGCTAAGCTGCTCAAACAAGCCACATGCCAGTGTTCTGACTCATTCGGCTTTCTTCGGTGTCAGAGAATCTGGCAGAGAATGGCATTCTGGGTATCTGCGAGCCCAGAGGAGCAAGAGTGTCATCCGACTTCTTTGTGGCTCCCTGGGTCTGATAAACATGCTGCCCGATCATCCTCAGGCACTGAATAAGCGTGGCCTTTGCATTCAGCGCTCATGGCTCACAGTAATCCAGGAGCAGCCAGGTGACGTTCAAAGGATTCGAGCCAGTGGGTCCAACACAGAAGAGGTTCTCCAGGCTGGGCAAGGAAAGAAGATGACGGTGCGAAGGGTGGTGATGCTCCATCCTACTTGCCAAGATATTAAATAAAACACATGAAATATTTGAATAAATGTGCACATGAACCTATTGTCAGCGACTATTTCAAGATAGAATCACAATAACGTCATGAGAGAGAGTATTCATAGGCACCAAGCATGTTTTTAAGTAAATCACAGTTGTCTACATTCTCCTATAAATAACACTTACAAAAGAAGAGCCAACAATTTGCCTCCAAAACACAGCCGATCTCAGCTAAGTCAGAATCAGCCGAAGAACAGAATCATGGGACGTCACCCGGATGCCACCAAAAAGACAGACGTTTCTTGTGGGCGGCTGAAAGGATCTAACAACAACAAACAATGGAAAGATGTGTATTCTGAGCGAAGGCATTCTGGTGCGGGGCTGACGCGGAGATTCCGGTGTGATTAATGAAAACTAATTTTTCATGGCAATTAAAACGATTAAAGCCAGAGGCACCTTCGCCATCGCCTGAATTGCTCCAGGAACAAGGCAGCCACAAAGCTGCGCGCTGAAATTGCATTAGTAGTAGAAGAGAACTGTATTAAAATGCAAATGTACAGCTGTTAATAGTTCTTCAAAAACCAATAATCCCCCACGGTCAGTCATGTGTCAAAATGGTTAATGGAAAAATATCCCAGAGGCAGGCTGCTTCTCCTCTATTCTACTTTTGATTAAAGCAGAAATTCCATTTGGGGAATAGGGTGGAGGGACAGGCAGAGAGGAGCAAAGCAAAGGCTTTAATATCGGCGAGACGCGAAGCTGCGGAAATCGTTGTTTAAGTGTCGGGGGTTCCTTAAGAACATTCCAGAAGGTGTTAAAAACAGCCAGTTCTAAGACCATCCTGATGAAAGCATGAAGCAGGAATGTTTGCATTTTGTGATATTTACTAAAATGAAAAAACAGGAGCTGTGTATGTCAGATGTCAAGCAAACTGTAATTGAATCGTTTAGTAATGTCCCCTGTCACTTAATTATGAGCTTGCTGCTGGTTACGTGTCTGCTAATGAAACCTGACCAGAGACTGAAATGATTCCCATGAGGTTGTGCAGCGACGCGGCGATCACTCTGGCAGCTTCTTCAGACGTATATTTCTGTTTGATGTTTTGAGCACTGCTGTGCTGCACAAATAAGTTGGCCACCATCAACAGACAGGGGACCGATCGGGCTAAAGGCTTTAGCTGACTGTTTAGGTCAGTGAATTTCCCACGATAGCACACATAAGATGATGTATTTTTATTTTACGTGGTCACCTTCAGTCATAGTTTGTCATAAGCTATAACAAATACTTTTGGCATTGACTAAGCTAGATTTTTGTCATGTAGTAGTAGTAATAATAATAATAATAATAATGTTGGCTTAGTGGATAGATTTGTGGCCTCAAACCTCCACGACTGACGGTTCAAATATTTCACTCATACTTAACCTTTCCAGGATGAATTCTGATTTTACACATAATTGTAATTTACCACGTAAAAATGGCTTATTCTGTTCTCACTGCTTTGCATTATGGGTGCAGATGGTCACTGCACGCATGAAGCACACAGCTGGCTCTAACAGGTCGGCACCCCCACACTGTGACGTTTGATAATGTCCGGCGTGGGGCGATGAATTTGCAGGCGGGGATATTAAAGCAATTCCCCAAGTGCTTTGAAAGCGAGGCATTTAGGGGCCGATTTTGAGGAGACCCCTTTAATGAAGATGGCAGTAAATGTCCCCCATGGGCAGGAAGATCAACTCAGAAGCCTGGAGGGGGATCCAGTTTATTAACTGATAAGTCACCAGTAAATGGAAGATGCCCCACCTCTTCTAGAGGACTAATCACTTTAAAGCTAACTGCTGATTCCTAACTGCTTATGTCTAAGAAGCTTTTCATTGGTAAATGTTGTGTGTAAAACACTAAGCATTATGGGAGGAACATCTTCAGGTTCATGGCCGATTTACTCATTACAGAACAAGCTTTTCCATCAATCAGCATCACACCTGCTGCCATGTGATGTCCATCGATTCATTGTGACTGGCAAAACCATTCTCAGCTTTCAGTGTCTGTCAAAGCACTTCCGCTCACAGGTTTGGAAAAACAGCTAAAGTAAATACAAGGAAATATGAGAACAAATGTTAGTCTCCAATAACACACACACTCAGCCCATTCGGCTGGAAAAACTCTCAGCATTTTATTTATGTGTACATTTCCACTTTCACCTTCCCCCAAGAAAGAAAATGTATTCATACAGATGAATAGTACTCGGAATATATTGTGACAACTTTACTGCTTTTGTACATTTGAGTTCCATGGAGTTCACATCTAGTTACATGAACCGATCGTTTTCTCCGTGTAACGGGGAACGAGCGGAGATGGTCTTATGGGGGCGGGTGTTGGGGGGGCGAGGGGGAGGGGCGGTGGTGGGGATGTTTCTGGGCTTGGATTGAATCAGACAGGTATACTCAGCGTATACAGGCATATACAGAAGCAGCTCAGGTCAGATAAACTATATACAATACAAACCATTCATACAAATTAAGCTCTAGGATATAGAAGTTATCACATCTATGACAGTTTGGCGAAGGTGAGCAAACCATTTCTCCGCTGGCTTGATGTGGAAATTAGCCTTCATCTGACACATCTAGCCAGAACAAAAAGTATTCAAGGGCCTGAGATTATCGTCCCCAGATGGGTAAAACAGGCATAGCCTGCCTGTGGAATGACGTCCAGCTGCAGGAAGAAATATCTCATAGGTGACCCAGAATGTTCTTTTTCGAACACGCGGGGAAATATTTATCAGAGTGGTCTTAGTACTGGAGTTCTGGGGAAGGCAAGGTGGAGGCAGTAGAGGAGAGAATGACTGGAGATTGAGGGGAGGGGGGTCTGGATTCCGAGTAAGACACCCCAGGCTGAAATGTGGCTGGATTCCTGCAAAATCAACACCGGATATTTGTTCAAAGAAAAAAAAAACACAACATCTAAAATGACATTGCAGTAGATGCATGAATAGGAGCTCCAGCCGTAATCAGCAATGAAATGATTTTTTTTTCAGAGTTAAGTAAGATTTGACAGCAATTCCAGCTTTCAATGCTATTAGCGTCTATGTACACACAATAATCTTAAGGGACAACCCAGTTAGCGTACAGGAAAGAGCATAATAATATTAATAATCAGATCAAGACACTGGATAGGAACATTACTGCAACACTGCCTTGTACACCTCAACTGATTTTCCCCAGAATTACTCAGTATTACACCTGTATGGATCTGTATTCGACAGAATAATTCATTTGACTCTTTTATTTTGCATCACCATTCTGTTGTGGATATGTTCAGGACAGAAGAAAAAGCTAAAATATATTTTGGGGGGGGAATGCCCTTTTATCATAACTTTTGTTGTTGTTTTTGTCCTGGCGCTCTGGTTCTCAGCCGGACGGGAAGTAGGGAGTGTCACTGTGGTAGTTATAATCTGGACATACTTTCTGCACTAGTTTGTAGTCAGTGCTGTAGAAGGAGATGTAGATGCAAATGACTTTGAAAGGTTTCGAACAGAGCCATGAGACGTGGCTCTGCGTCTGGTCCTGGTAGCACGTCTTGGACGGGTCGAAGTTGCACAGCGTGTTCTTGGTAGACTTGTCTACCTTCTCATATTCGATGCGGCAGTTGAAGGACTTGGAGTCTTTGGCGTCGATGACGGACTGCTGGGCCGTCAGGTCGAACTCCACGATCTTGGTGGGCGGCACCAGGCTGACGGACACGTTGCCCTGCCCCGTGGAATTGTGCCGGAAGTAGACGCTGAAGGTGCCATTGCCATGGTCCACGATCTTGCCTGTGATAAGCAGGTTCAGCTTCACCGTTTTGATATTGGAGTTGAAGTCTCCCCACCCAAACATCTTCTTGAACTTGCCCGTCTTGACAATGGGCCGCCTCTTGGCCCGGGGTCGTGAGTCCTGGGGTTCTGTGGAGTTTCGCAGCCAGTCCCACAGGTCCTGCTCGGAGTACGGCTCCGGCGTGTCGTACCGCAGGTCCAACGCAGTGCTGTTTTCCTTCTCCTGCAGAGTCTGTGACAGCAAACGGCTGATAGACAAGTCCTTACTGCTTTCTGCCCATATGTGTTTTAAGGTCGACTTAGGGCTCCCTGATTTAAGCACTTCTGACTTGCCTGGAGTGGAAGCATGGGCACTAGATACCTGAAAAGACAAAAAAGAATAAAAAGATTGATTTATCAAGCTATTATGCGTGTAAAATTTACAGCGAGTTCAGTGCATGCAACACATAACCAGTGATAGTCACATAGCATGGAAAAACACCTATTTTTCAAAAACTCAAATAAACGATACAGATTTAGACATAAAAACAAACTACCGATGTTTGTGAACTGGGACAAGGTGAAGTAGCTTTAAGAAGCACAGAGGGATTGGTGTGCTGGGACACTTTTCGTTTGCCCTGTCGCAGCACACTGACACACTGTGATATGCATCATTCTGTCCCTGGAAGTGAGCGCAGGCCTGCTGCTTATAGGAAGTATTTGACTCCGTGATTGATGCAGCTACGAGTTCCGGCCGATTAACGTGGATGCGCGAGCCAAGAGCCGGACGGCTCGCTACTGGGTAAGGTGACGTTGGTGGCCTCCTCTCTACTGTAAAACACGGGGGCTGCTGTGTCAGTGACGGTTTACATACGGGGGACAAGCTGTCGGGGTCACGGGGCAGGAGAAAGAGTGGAAGGAAAAAAGTGGGAAGACAGCGTAAGAAAGAGTGTGTCAGCGGAGAGGTCAGGGGGAAGGAATTTTAAAGAAGCAGCATTTGTGCACATGGGCGTTACCGCGGCAAAATAGGCCTGCGGGAGAAGGAACTGGACAGAAATGTGACAAAGTGGGACAGCAAGCAGATAGAAAGCAGAAAAAAAAGTCAGAGTTCGTCAGCGGCCCCCACCCTCCCTCCATGAGGCTGCCGTACTGATTGCCGATTCCCAGACGCACACGAGCGGGGCCAGATGCCAAGTGAGCCGCCGAGGACGCCCAGGCAGCTGGGAGCCGCAGATCCCTCCGCCCAGAAGGGGCCAGGTGCCGCAGAGATGCGGCTGCTTACACAGGGATTGACTTGAGGAAACACGGTGGTGTGGCCCATCTGGGCCGGCAAACTCCGCACATGGATGCGGGGGCTGTTCCATTACGCTGGAGACAGGGTACTATGGCGTCTTTATGGCACATGGACCCATGGGACTCAGGGACAGGAGGCTGGGATGGGGGGGTTATTATAGGTCTCAGCACAAGAGGGATTCTGTAATTTGTCCTGCATTTTCATATACATTTCTGGGAGGGGGGTGTCCTTCCGGTGGTTGAGCCCCCTTAAGGGTCAATTTTTACAGTCGGCCCTGGCTACTGAGTAACATACAAAACTGTTCTCCAAGTCAAAAGAGCAAAACCATAAAGCCACGAAGGCCACACAGCAAACTGACTTTAAATTCCTAATTCAGGCAGTTACAGCTGAGAAGAGGGGCTGTGCACCAAGCTTTCTGGAAGCATCTGTGTCCTTCCGTGTTTCAAAGTAACAAACATTCTTCTGTGTTCTTTTTGACATGCACACGTAATCAGCTGCAGTTAGAAAGCCATAACATCAGTGGCTTGGGTACTGGCGCCCTCTGTATGAGAGAAGAGCAGTTTTCATATTTCACTGAATTATTTGTAAAATTTCACAATGTTGTCATTTGTCTTGCGCAAAAATTATTTTTAACACAAAGGACTTGTGAGAAATCAGTGCATCTCTCTTTGCCAGCTGTCAAAAAAAACACAACAACAATAAAATGGATGATACAATGTCTTTCCTACTGGAAGACACCCAGTGCATTCTGGGACTGCCACCAAAACAGACGCAGGCGGCCGAAGCGGGAATCTCCGTCGCCTCATTATCCGTGTGATTCACGGTGCCATAGTGTTTTTCAGGCAGATCGAGGGCGGTGGCGGGAAACATGCCGAGATCTGTCACGCTCCTGAACCTAGCTGCTGTGTGCCAAACCACGCACTGAAGGCGAGCGCGGCCGGCCTCGTTTCCGCACTGAAGGCGAGCGCGGCCGGCCTCGTTTCATCGTAAATACGTTGTTGAATGATTTATGGCGGATGGAGGTCATGTGTAGATGATCACCCTTCGTTAGTTTTTGTCATTTGTTTCCCTGTGATTTCTGAAAGCACAACATGCTGCTTGTTTAGCTCTGTCATCGAAACAAATCGCTGAGAGTAGCTTTGTGAATATGGACATAGCGGAAGCCGCCAATGGGACGGAGCTAAGACCCCCCTCTGATCCTCTTTGTCTTCCGGCTAATGTTTACTAAGCCCCACTCCCTCCATCTAATTAAAGACCTCCATGGTCCCATTAAAACCAGGACACAGACTGCCTTGTGGTAAGGCGCAAAAGAACTTTAATTAATCAACTAAATCGAAACGCTCTAACAGACAGTGCTAATGTTTACACACAGCTACAATATCACTTTAAATATGGTTACAATATTATAATAAATGGTCTGTGTTTCCATCTGAACGAGAATTTAAGGTAGCTGTTAATGTTCTCCAAAGAAACAATTAGTTGACCATACGTCCAATTGATTAAACTGTCATTTAGGGGAGGCATCAACTGTATGGTATATAAACATTGATTTAAAGAAGAATGAAACAATATTTCTTTAACAAAGGCAATTAATCTATATTCAGCATTAAGTGCTCTGTATGTGATCAACTAAATATTGTTATTTGCATAATATCCGCTGAACTGTTTTTTTCTATATAAATAAAATAGCTGAACAGAAATGCAGATGTCAAGCTGGCTCCGGAGCTAATTAAGATAAAGCCAGTCCAAGGGCTGCGTGTCTCACAGAGACGCGTGAATATCACCGTGGCATCCTCAATGCACCCCCAGTCGCCGCATTCCGGGCGGAAGAGACGAGGAACCGTCAGAGACAGGCCTCCCCCGCCTCGTCTCAAATGAGGAGCTGAGTAGCAGTGGCGCCGGACTGTTCTGCCAGGACCACATCTGGTGGCGTGGGGGGAGGACAGCCCAGCTTCACTCTGACTTCCCATTTCTTGGTTCTTACGTGCATTTTTTTCCTGAGTACCTTCACTTAGCTATCACTTAACCATGGTGACTTGTGATTTTTAGCCATCACTGTAATTGTTTATCTTTATTGGAATGATTCAGGGCAAGTACTTTACTCAGAGGTTAGTACACCAAGGGCCCCCCCCGCCGGGGGGGGGCGCGG
>JAODJX010000049.1:898385-913627 GCA_026776945.1 Isichthys henryi | reverse complement strand
ATTCAGGGCAAGTACTTTACTCATATGTTAGTACAACAAGCCCCCCCCCCCCCCAGGGACGGCAAACAGCAGCCTTCTTGGCACAACTCCTTGTCCTTAACTGACACTTTGCCTCTTGCTACTTAGATACGTTTAACCTTGTATGTCCATCAATACGTCCATACTGATCCAACACAGGGTTGGAACCTCAAGTAAGAGCTGGTTAGGAGAACATTCCGGATGGGATCCCAGTCCATCGCAGGGCATAAACTTTCAGTGTTAATTTCTGAAAATTGAATTAGATATTCCAGTAGCTGCAGTACTTGTAATAATGCATTTGATTTATCCCGTTGTATTCCCGCCAGTGAAATATAACCACAATCGCTGCCTACATGTTTTGTGAATTTACCGGATTATGTTGCTGATGACACAGTGGCTGCTGCATCCTCTGGAACACATTAAACGAATTAGGAGACCATTAGCAGCTCATTAAAAATGACAGAGTGGGCTCAGGTAACCAGGCGAGTCCGTGTAACACGGAACAGAGGGGCCCGGCGCTGCTGTGTCACCATGCGTGTCTCTGCAGGGTTTAACATCCGTGTTTGATTTAAGAGGATTATGGGAAAACTGCAAGCCATAGGTAGCATGACTATGAAATGCCAGGCGGGAGGGGAGGTGACCTTACTGTCATGTCTGGTGATGTTATTGGTTCCTGTAAAACATTCAGCTGTAGGAACATCTAAATCTTTATCAGCGAAGAAAGTGAAAAAGGTATAATTATTTTGTCGTTGTTCCTGCATGCTTTCAGTATTTTTTTCCCCACAAACTGAAAGTACAGAATAGGGGATTTCGGAGGAATGCAAGAATGAAGGAGTTTGCCCTTCACTCTCAGCACTCCGGCTGAGTGCGAACAGACCTGGGAATCCACACGACAGCTGAACAGGCTCAGGAAAGTCCATCTGGGAGAAGCTGAGTTAAGCTACCTGGATACCATGAATATTCATGAGCAACGGCACAAATCATAAATCCAAGATTACAAATGATAAAACTGGCATGGGGATAACCAACCGCGAGTGCCCAGAAGGAAATTCATGGCTCCCATGCCAATTGTAGGGGAGGGCGAGGGCAGTCAGGTGAACTCAATGACATTACTATACAAGGCACAACACACTGCATGGTCA
Source organism: Isichthys henryi (assembly GCA_026776945.1). Lineage (NCBI taxonomy): Eukaryota > Metazoa > Chordata > Actinopteri > Osteoglossiformes > Mormyridae > Isichthys > Isichthys henryi. The sequence goes on along the minus strand of JAODJX010000049.1, from coordinate 912,467 downwards.
CACCCAAAATGTCGTGGCATTATTGTACTGGCGGCTTGTCACCGCATGAAAACCCATTTGCTTGTTGTTCGATTTATTTAATTTTTTCTGAAATTTCCAGTGCACTAATCCCTTAAAATTCAAGTCTAACTACGCTGCAAGGAAGCAGGCAAGCCAGCTTTTGGCTTCTGGTCCTGCTGTAATCAGTCACAGTTTGTGTACGAGAGACACAGGCGCTAAAATCTGTCACCACAGCATAACCTTTTCCCCTCTCTGGGTTCGGAGCTGGCCCCCAAAAAAATGACATCATCAGAACGCAAGCTACCACAGCGCCTTGAAGTAGATAACCAGAGTGGCTCTCAAACAGGCGTATGCACACTGTAACTGCGACTACACCCCCACCCTCAGCATGGCTCTGCCCAGGGGGGGTGCGGGAGGGGACATTTGCCACAAAGGGAAAGGATGTGAGAGTTTACCACCGAAGGACTCAAGATGTCCATGAAAAACACAAGGAAAAACACACTTTATCAAATAAAAAACAGTGTCCACTCCGTAATAACAAATCTCGACCATAACATGTTTATACGTGTGTATTACTCACTTTTTAGCTCGAAAATTCTCCCTTTCCCACCTTCTGAATATTATTAATTTCATTACCATTTCAGGGTAACAGTGCGACTGCAGGGCACAAATGTGAGAAGCTAAACCCATTTCTGTAAGCCACAGATCCGGCTGGAAAGAACAACAGTAATGGTCAAACTCCCTTCCTTTCCTGCATTGAAATTTACTACCTCTACCCCATTTTCCCCCTGGGGAGGGAGAGGGGTTAATGAGCTGTGCTTGGTAAGCGGGTCCCCCTAGACCTTGTGGCTCACTAACCGCGTTACGAAGGTGAGCCACTGGCTGAAATGTTCATAGTTAATATCCCGGGGGGGGGATCCTCTATCGTACAGATGAGACCATGTAACCTAATTGATTAAGTAGATGTTCTAGTGAACGAACAGGTAAAATTAAGAGTGCAGGTCTGTACACTAAAGGAGGTTCCTGGATGTGCTGCCTTTTCAGGATGTATGAGGCGCCCATATGTAAAAAGATAAAACTGTTTTTTGTTTTTTTTAAAAAAAATCTGTCATGAGAGTGACAGGCCTGACAAGTGGATGGACGATTCCTTCACAGCCCAGACCGGTTCCATCTGCTGGCTGTAACAGCAAAATGCAGCTCAAACTGGAGACTGAGCGATGGACTTAAAACTCCGGAGGGAAGGTCCTCAGACACCTGCACGTTATCAATCAGCCAGCTGACACGGCCAGCGCTGCTTAAAATGGAGAATATTACGTGCGTTTTTAGACGAACCCTTTCAGGTGACGATCGAGCTTTGATACCCAGCCGTTGTTTGTGCAGCAGCAGATTCCCAGCCTGAGGACAGCGATGGTGTTTCGCAGGTCTGTACACATACAGAATCTGTCCATTTTTTTGATGGAAACAGTAAGTATCAATGAAATGTTCTTTCTTACGATCCCTTATGACTTATTGGAGGTCACGGACTCCCCCATAACCTTAATTTCCAGCTGTTGCCAAACTCACTGTAAAACATGCCATTAAACTGTTCTCTGTAGTGCTATTCACTGGATTTGCAGTGATTATGTTATCCAGGGGAATAGAGAACGAATAGGAGGCTGAGTCTTTACTGGAGGATGCTGATGGCAAACTATTCATAACTTAAGCCAATAAATACACATTTATTTATTTGTTTATTTATTTATTTATTGAAGGGGGGGGGACATTTTAGGGGGGCTAAAGTTCCCCGTAAAATAAAACGATGTTATCGATACTGCATAATTATTTTATTAGTATTGCAATATCATAACTAGCATTAAAAATGCTTTTTAAAGTGTATTGGAAACTATTGTTACTAATGACAACCTCACAAAACACGCACGATGGCCTTTTCTGAAGCTGATCTATTAAAAAAAAATAAGACCATCTCCAGCATCAGACAGCCAGTTAGCCACCCCGAAAACAATCACAGGCAAAGTCTCAACGCACCTCTCGCCGGAACATTTCATCTTCTTATTTTAAAATGCCCTCCCGCTTTTTTCTTTAAAAGGCAGGAGTGCCTGAGTATACGGTCCCCCTCTGGCTTCCTTCACTTTCGACTTGCAGGGCGCTCGGTTCTCTGCGCTTCGCGGCGTCCCGCTGCTTAAATCCCGCCTGCAGACTGCCGCCGTCTCACGGCTCGGCTTTTATATTAAAATTAAGCACCGACATGCGGTTCCCACACGGGGATATCGAACCTGTAGACTTGGTTCATGAGTGCTGGCCCACAGCCTCTTTTACCGCTTCGCTGAATGTTGATCAGGGCAGATTTAAATCCGGACACACTGCTTTATTTATTTTTCCAGATCACTTAAAGTAAACCACTTAAGGAAAAACACATATTGTTTGTTTGCTCGCTTGTTTATGTCTTTCTGTTTTCCTTCCTTTCGATCCATCTTTTATTTTTAATTGACTGAGGACTGACTCCGTGCCGTATGGGAAGATGCTGACACACAGGAAATTCTCACTTTTTTGGAGGAAAAATAAATATAAAAAGCCGCCACTGAGCATTCCTCCGCCTAAATGCGGATCTCGTCTATGCGTGTATTTGTTGCTCACATCTTGAAACTAATATGTCCTGAGGCGCCATAAATCAAACGGAGCTTAATGCTGTCGGCTTGCAGATGCCGAATCACCCCAATTAAAGCCTGAGAGAGGCGGCTGACTCGGGGCGGCTCAGCCGGAAAAGGGCACCTGCTCTGCCGCCATCTGCGCCTCCCCCCCCGGTCTCTCTCCGCTGGCCCTGCCATTCCCGCAAAGCCTTTCTCTATCTATTCTAATCTATTCTAATCTATCTATCTATCTATCTATCTATCTATCTATCTATCTATCTATCTATCTATCTATCTATCTATCTATTCATTTATTACTTTATTAATCTATTTTGTTTGTTTACTTGTTTATCTATCTGTTTTAGTCAGTTTGTTTATCTATCTATCTGTTTTTTTGTTCATCTATCTATCTATCCTTTCTTCTAGGCCTATCTGTTCATCTGTTTACTTATTTGTCTGCTTGTTTGTTTGACAGCCTGAACTCCTTATTGTAAACAAGGCGAACAAACCTGCAGCACCTTCTCCGCCGCGCTCATTACTCTCAGCCGTTCGTCGCACACGGAAGGATTAAACTAATCTTCAATGTCACGCCTAATGAGATTTTCATCTCGGATAATCAAGGAGGACCGCGGCGTTTTTTCTCCAAAGGAACACTTACTGCAGCCGCTTTGGTGTCGGACCATAGGTGGGGATATTTTAAATGGCCACATAAACGTTCTTCAGAAATGAGTTCTGTAAAAACGTGGTTATCGCATAACAATTTTAAACCAAGGACGCTATTAATGTGCGATGGTTGTTAAGTGATATTAATGGCAATATTTAAGAGTTCTGCATGTTTTACGCTTTAATGTGTTGAGAAGGCATAAAAAGGGAAATGTGAAGAATTATAATTACCGCATAATAATGCATTAGACGAAATACAGTGGAATAAGCTATCAAAACATTCGCAACAGTTTAATTACCCAGATGAATAGGATAGGAGCAAATTAATCGTATGTGCCGTGTCGCAGGAGACAGAACCCAACAAGCGGCCCTTTGTAGGTAATGAAATGCGTGATTGACGTGAAGTGATCGCGGTACCGCACATAACAAAAAGCGCGTGAAGAATCACGCTACATGAATCATCCTGACGTCGCATTAAAAGGCACCATTAAAAGGCAACACTAAGACGAAATTCCTGATTAGAAAACGACCACGACTTCTGAAGCAAGTGATTATACTTGAAATGGCACAAGAGATGCAGTCTGCTCCTAAAATCCCGAAAAGGACGGCTCATCTTTTTTTACCGCGGTGTAGATAGCCGTCAGAATGCGATCAGAACCCCTGGCTGCGCATGCGCACCGGGCCTGCATATCAATTTCTCTGCGATCCATTTCAATTACTGCTGCAATGCAGGAGAGAGGCGCAGCGGAGCCGGCGGCCGTGCGACCATACATACTGCCGTCTCCGCCGCGATATCTGACAGTTATCCACCAGGGAACAGGCAGCGCGGCAGGACGAGAGGGGTTGCGGCGTGAAGAAGCCCTTCGCAACCAAATGATACATTGTGTAAGTAATCGATTGATCGCCGTCGGTCTGCAGTGACCAGCGATCGATATGATTGAAAGCTCTGGAGCCCCCGATGTCCAGAAATTACATCGGATCTCATGAGCTTAGTTCCAGACTTATCCAGCGTGTTAGAGAGTGACAGGACCGTTCCGGAGAACTGTGATCTGAAAGAGGAGATGAAAGATGGAAATAGGGAGCATGTTCCCCAGGAGAAGGGGCCTACAAGACGCCGCATCTCCACGTAGTGCCCGCACTCCTATTAAAGGAAAATTAACTCTTTAAAAGTCTGTAGCACCGAGTCGCCTCAAATCAAAGAGAAGTTGTATGATTGAGCTTAGATTTGTAGAGCGTTAACTGTAGCAAACTGGCCCAACATCTATTTGAACATTAGGTTTTAAAGGCTACAGCGGGTGTGGAGTAAATCAGAGAATCACGTATAAGGTAAAGCACAGTGTGCTTGATGACAGATATTACGATAGATTTAGTAGCACTCATTAGCCCTTTGATACATCTCACCTCATTAAACGTTTCAGGGTTTCTCTCCCAGAGCCTCTATCGCTCAAGTGGGTGAACAGGAATTTCCCCCGTAAAAGTAAATCAGCCGGATTATTCGCGCTGTGACCCAGGCGCGTCGGGGGGGTCAGGCAAAGCTAGAGAATTTCGCAAGGCGCTGCTCTTAATCGAATTAAGCCCGTAATCCAATACATTTCTGTTTCTGCTTCAAACGACCCGTGAGACCTCATTTAACATCCCTGACAGGCTTTAATCAATACGATTTAGTGGCTGCAGACACAAATAACTCACTGGGGGGAAAAACCCCCCCAAGGGGAATATCTCCCCCCCGTAGTGACTCTTTAAAGGGGATCATGGCGCATTTGGGGTTGTGCACAACAGCGCCCCCAGCGCCCCGGTACAAGCATGGCTAGAAGGCATCTGATCCAGTTCAGTAAACAGACTGAGGCCAAGTAAATAAACACTTTGCTTTACCCGTTGACGTATAACTGACCTACAGTGCGCTAAGTTGTATATGGAAAATAAATAACGTTGCAGCCGTATAAAGGCAAACTTTTCCAAGCAGCAGTTTGCGGTTATGTAATCAGACCATCATAACACCGGGAGTGATCTTCTCAATCCTCTGTTATAACCCTGCAACTTCACTTTGGGGAACAGTGGAGAGCAGCAGCTCGGGGTCTCAAAGCCGTGAGGCACCATACCTCACATTCGGATTTTTTTCCCCCTAATCTAATTTTGTGAAAGGTGTCCGTCGTCCCCGGCGACGCTACGAATCTGTCAAGACTGTTTGTGATATTACCGGCACCGTTGGAATGGAATCTCATTGTCAGATCCGCGGTCGTGTCCATAACGTGCGGACCCCCGAGGGGGCCTGGAAATGGGTGGGAAGATGGAACATGACGTCTGAAATGGATACGGGGGGGGGGGAAGCAGTCAACTGTCCTTTTTTTAAAAAAAAAAAAAAAAAAACCTGTCTTAAAGTCACTGCAAAGAGGAAAAGGATTAGTCCTCAGTGTCTTGTGATGTTGTTATAATCCTCCTTATAAATATTATTATTTTATTCAGCTACTCACGATAACTGTATTGTGCCACTGAGATCCTGCCATGTTAACTAACCAGTTAACTAAGTAACAGAGCAGTTCTTCCAAAAAGTGTCTAATGAAAAATAGGCAGTGGAACCTGAGACACCGAGCCTTATCTCTTCCTTCCAATTAAATTCCTTAAATGACTTTGCAGCGTTGCCAGACGCGGTGGCTTGAACGTCCCACGACGTGGAATTCATTTTCATTTCAATGAAGTTAGTCTGGGAGTCACCCAGCTGCCACTTAAAACTGGCACAGGAAGCTTCGGAGACTTAAAGGGACGCAACCTGGCGGTTTAAGACTCAGACCGGAGAGATTAGCGGCGGGTCCGGGCAGGCTTAACTAAATGAACACACTCGAGTCCGAGATTAGCTGCTTATCAGCCGGTCCGGAGGCGCGTCTTCCGGAGTGCGAGAGAGAGACATCCTGTCATGGATTCCACCTTGACTGAGAGGAGACGCAACGGGGCCCCCTGCTGGCCGGGGTTAGGGTTAGCGGCCCGGGTTAACGTTCCAGCTGAGGCAGGGGCCACGGCACTGCGGTGTGTCATTTGACAGACACCAACACACCCCCAGCCAGAGAACCAGGCATCCTGTCTCAGTGCTCAACTCACCCCCAGCCAGAGAACCAGGCATCCTGTCTCAGTGCTCAACTCACCCTCAGCTGGTACCCAGAATCCTTCTGTGCTTTTACATACTCTTTAGTTTTGAGAGGCTGGCCACCTTCCAGCCTCCGCCAAGTGCAGCACAGGAATCCGCATCATCTGTTGCCCTCCCCCAAGTAAGAAATCCCTACACCCCCCGACAGCCGCGGCTATGTCTTATGAGCACGGCCCATATTGCTAACGCGCTCACAGTGGGATAAGCTGCTATCGCCATGACGATCATGGCTGATGGGAAACTGGACGTTTTGGAGAGCGAGTCCATCTGTCTGTCAGTTGTAGGGCAAGGGGGACTGAGCAGACAAGCCCTGGGTAAAACCATTCTCCCATTTCCCCAGATTAATAACGAATCTGCTCCAATGTGTACATCTGTTAGAGCAACCTACGAAGAACTAGACAGTAAATACGTGGGCCTTTGCGGTGCAGAGCTGTAGCATTGCACCCATCTGTTAGTCAGCCCACTTTTCAGGATTCATAAAAAGACCCAAATATCGATACGCACTTACAATATGTACGCAGTCATCTGTACAGCAAACCAGTGCTTCTACAAATTTTGTCTGATTCCCCCCCCCCCCACAAAAAAAAAGAAATCTTGCAACCTTCAGATCAAGGTAGATAGATATACAATTTATTGTCCCCAAAGGGAAATTTGACTTGGACTCTACAAAGCTGGACCCACCAAACAAAATACACCAAAAGACAAATAACCAAAAGACAAATAACCAAAAGACAAATAACCAAAACACTCCCTTCTACAAGAAACATCAGAAAATAAGTCAACAAACAAACAAACAAAAGTACCAATTACTTCTGCTGCTATCCTAGGCCGCTGTTCCACATACTGAACGAAAGAGTTTGTAAAACAGTTTGGTTTGGACCGATGGTAACAGCTCATACAGGGTACAGAATATGGGATGGATCACTGAGGATTCTCTACCTGTTTGAGTTCACATTCTTCAAAAATATAATATTCTGAAGATTATATTGATCCTTCTGACCAATGATCTTCAGCGCAGTCTGTACCAGACGCATTAGCTTTAAGATAGCAGGAAGATACCCAAACCATGCAGTTATTCCGTACTTAATTACACTCTCTAAGGCAGCCTGATGAAACGGAAACCTACTGCTTTGTTCAACTCCATACAGGCCTAATCTGCGTGAGACATACATTTCAATACAATAAGTCACTGATGGGGTGAGGAGGGTGTCCTCCATGATAAAATTTGCCAAGCAAGCATGGGGGGTAAACATTTAGAGTATGCGGGGGGGCTCACTAATGTTAGCATGTTCTGAAGTCGACTAGGACCCACAATTTGAGTGTTCCTGTTGTAAATCGTACACACCTTGCTGAAAGGTCACCGGCTTCTCCAGAAAGCCAGACCCCACAGAGCAAATGGTCACATATACGAATGCTTTTGCGATAAGTCTATTATATCACATTACATTTATACATTCAGTGCAGTTTTTTTGGTCGACCAAACTAATCTGGCAGTTTAAAATGTACATTTTAAAAGTCTGCATTGACATTCTATGTGAAGAAGAATCATTAGAATCCTGTGTATTTTCCATGGATCAGGGTGATAGCATTAGTAAAATGTGGATTTAATGCACTAAGCGTGATATTAAATGGTTTGGCCACAGGCCCAGTACGCTGGCATCCGAGGGGGGGGGGGGCGCCCAACGCTACCCTCTTTTCTTCTGACAAGTAAATGTCATTTTCTGCGCACTATTCTCCCTCGACAAACACCTTGCGAACAGTTTTTATATACACACGTCATACCTCATTCTCCGCACGTCCGAATTGTAAATGCACAACAGGCAGGAGTGAATAATCAGCTTATCCGGCAAGGAATTTATTTGGTTCCATCAGCAAGGCGCAGAAGAACAGGCCGACCATCCCGGCGTCTTGCTCTGCCCCCGCTACGATGGACTCGGAGTGACATCAGGCCCGATGAGTTCGGCCATTCCAGCGCCCTGTTCTGACCTCTCTACGACGGACCCGGAGTGACATCAGGCCCGATGAGTTCGGCCATTCCAGCGCCCTGTTCTGACCTCTCTACGACGGACCCGGAGTGACATCAGGCATGATGAGTTCGGTCATTCCAGCGCCCTGCTCTGCCCCTGCTATGACGGACCCGGAGTGACATCAGGCCCGATGAGTAACTTACAGACAGGTCTGGCTGTAGATCATGGGGTCCGCATAACACAAAGCCCTGCTCCTCCGTGCAACGTTGCTGTTTTGGTTTACAGTCGCCATTTTGGTTCACAGCAGGGCAGTAACCAATAACAGACTTCCATGGACTTTCTTTGTTATCCATTAAACAGGACAAAGAAAAATTCAGCGTTTTGTAAAAATTCGCTGCCTAGGAGATTTCTGGGTCTCATGTTTTATGCTAATATTTTATACTTAGCATTAATCTAGTCCTATATCAATAAAACACCTGTTTTTATCTTGTAGGTTATATATTAAAGGAATATAGAATGAATTAACGTGGTATACTTATAGAATAACTACAGAATGAAACAATATGAGATACCTTTAGAAAAGGTGAAGTGTGAAAAATGACACAAGTACTAGCCTGGACTACAAAGCCTGGCATGTAAAGTAGAGTCAGTCTGAACCACCTAACCCTAACCCTTACCTAACCCTAACCCTTCTAAGCTCAGTTTCTCTCGCTACATCCCTGCACTGGTGTTGTTAATCCAGTGTGACTCTAGGAGGCACTTTTCCCCTGCTGCCACTCATTTAGGCGAGTTACTGACCACTGCTATTCACTGGCAGTTAGATTCCTGAGCTGTCCGCCATGCTGAGAAGCACTGGTGGGGGGTGGGGGGTTTGCCTCGCCTCGACTGGAGCATCAGTCTAAGCTTTCCCGAACTTACATAATGCACTGCCAGCTGATTAAATTAGACACAGATGTGTACCTGTGTCGATCGTAGGAACCAGGAGCCATGGCCAGATTCCATTAACTGCGATAAGTGCTTTAATTAAGCTTCTTCAATTTGCTGGCACACTGAATGCCGCACTGATCTCCGCGCGTGTGCAATGCACGCCCGGAAAATGCACCTGCAGTCATTGTCTTGGAGATTGTCTCAGTTCCGGAAGGTATTCTACTGGCCTGAGCATGAGAAGCAGCCATGTTTGTTACGGTCCTGCTCTAAAAAAAATCTTTGATTCTCGAAAGGGAAGACGGGATCATCAAGAAGGGAAGAGGGGTACCCACTTGGGCCATCAGTAAAGTCCTGCAATGGTTCACATCATCATTTTAAATCGCCGGGTCTCTCACAGGATGTGTAAGCGACATAGCAAACCCAAATGGCTCCATCAGGAGGAGACAGCGGCCAGACAGGTCACTGTTCACTCGTCTGTCACGAGCGGGTAAATCTCGACAGGTGGAAGAGCGGATGGAAAGTCAAGCGTCCGACTGCTGAGGCGAGTGCCGGCGTGCCATTGAGGATCCAGCATGCACCTGTGTCGCATAACCAGACCAGGAGGAGGGACTATAGCAACACGTGCAACACATTGCTAATCTACCAAATATGGAGACATTCACCTGTGATGATAATAATACCGATAATAAGCAGAAGAAATAGTACGACGTGGGTGATGCTCAAAAATCAGAGAATTGCACTAATAACGCTAAGGTTGTTGGTTCAAATCCCAGGCGGCGTGCTTAAATCGTAACTGTTCCCTCTACTGTAAGTCCCTTTGAGAAAAAGCATCAGGTAAGGGAGTCGAGGATGATGATGGCAACGGTGATTATTGGCAGCTGTAGTAGCAGCAGCTACAGAAAGTGCATATGAAATCACTTAAATGTCAGCAGGTACAATCTAGGGGGCAACAATGCAACAGGAAAAGGTCGCCAGTATAAGTGTAAAGTCAGGATTGTGGGAAATTTTATATATGAGGCCCTGAAAAACACCATGATCTAAAAATACCAGTACAATAGCATACTAAAAGCATATTCAAGCCCACAGCTATAACTTAGCACTTCACAATTGTTTTAAGGAAGGATATTATTATTTTAAAAAGATGTTTCTTAAAATAGTTACATGTCAGTCAAGTAAAGTTAGCAATAAAACTAACAGTAGCAGTGTTGGTAGGAGTATTTTCCCATTTTAAACACAAAGCACACTGCAAAACAAGGGAACTGCTCAGGTGCAGCAAACGGCATTCAATACATTCAGACTAATCTAAAAATTAACGTTATCATTCAGCGGGAGCATGGACTGCATTAAAAGCCATTTATCTCCGTACCCAATTTGAGACACTGCATTACAGAATGATTTCCAGATTTGTTTTGGAACTGATGAATGCATTCCGGAATGGTCCCAACCCTGACTAGGATGTTTTGATTGTTTTCTTCCATATTTGATTACAACAGTCGTGGAATTAATAAAGTTATATGCAAAGACAGGTCCTGTGCTATGAAGAGTACGATAGAGTATATAACACACATCACAGCTTCTCTACACTTTGTGTTCCTACAGTCAGCCTGTCTTCATATGAAGACTATTGGAAACTCAGCTTCTGTACGTTTTGGAGGAATCATCCGCAATGATATCTGAGTGGTAAAGCCCATGATGCACCTGCTCACCATTCACTAATCCCCACACCCCACGCCAATGAGAAGCCAGTGTGGGTGTGGCCAAACTAACAGCTGTCTGAGACGGCCCTCAACTTTCTCGGTCTGGGTGAGGCAGCTTCTCAGCAATGCGAGTTTAATCCCCAGCAGCACTCAGTGTCCATGGGGAGGGGGCATGACAGGGGGGATAGGGGGTGAATAAATGTAATTCTGCAAATTGATTCTAAAAATCAATACTGGAGCAATTTCCATGAGCATAAAAGTGAAGGTTGGGCAGCGATCAGCTGTGCGACGGGTTAGAAGCAGAACAAACTTCTCGCTAGTTTGGTGGCACTGGAGCACTTTGCTTTTTCCAAATGGTCACCCTCAAGATGGGTAAAAATGTGGACACAGAGCAACCCATGTCAGCATCGGAGGCTGGGGGTGACCCCCAGACACCCCCGCAAATGGTTCATTCTTGGGGGGTTGCTACTTTCTACATTGGCTTAAGTTTGGGTGACATCATCTTTCTTATTTGACACCGATTGGTTCAATTTGTTTGACTAAAACAGGAGTAGAAAACTTCTCATTTTAGACAGATAAAAACGCTGATCAGATCCAGACTGGTCACTCTTATCTTCACACTTCATGCCATTATAAGTTTGTGTGGGTTATGGGTTACAGTTAAACCAAAGTAACAAACGACCAACATCTGTAATGCACAATATTTTAAAACGAAACAGTAGCATCCAATAAACTGTGTGGATGGTTATGAGTTTAGCATTTTGCTTGCAAACCTGTGTCAAAAAGTGTTTTGACTTGACAGTCTTGGTTGTTTTTTTGTTTGTTTTAGCGCTCATTTTCCTGAGTTTTCAATTTTCTCCGCATCTTCTTACACGACACGTCACAGGTCTTCTGTTTTGTTTATCTCAAAATCACCAAAATTTATTCTTTGAGGGATAACTGCAAAAACCTCCCCAGACAACAGTATACATCTGACCTAGTGGCTCACTGTAACCAAAAGCCTTCAGGATTGTGTGAGCAGATCTGGAGGAGGCCTCTCGCAGTGAAATAGGTCACGTTCAGTTTCAGTCCACGAAAGCCATTTAAACTTCAAAAGGAAGATTTTTTTCAGGATTCTTCAGGGTCACCAAAAAACGCCTGACTGTCATCACACATAACTGGATTAATCAGTCTCTTCCATGGACCACCTGCATACACAGACAGACATTCTCTCACACACAGACAAACTGTCTCACACACAGAGTAGCGTAGCTGGTATTAAGTCACATGCCTTTTTTCAGATATACCGCGGTATTTTGGGAACATTATGCCATTTTTAAATATTGGCGCCAAAATTAGTCCAGCAGGTGGGGGAAAATGTGCTGGCAAAATTTATTTTGAGGACCTTCACTTCCAGCATTTTACAGCTGAGATTTCAAAGTAGCAGAATAGTGGCGCTTTTGAAAATACCGTAAAAATAGCGTATATATACCGCAAAAATAGCGTATATATACCGCAAAAATAGCATATACTGCGGTTTGTGGACATTATGAAAAATTAGATATCGGCCAAACCTAACACAGGCACACCAACAGTCAGACACACTCTCTCACACACATACACACAGTCACTCTCATACACATAGACACACTCACTCTCACACACACAGTCAGACACACTCTCTCACACACATACACACAGTCCCTCTCACACACACAGTCAGACACAGTCACTCTCATACACATAGACACACTCACTCTCACACACACAGTCAGACACACTCTCTCTCACACACGTACACACACTCACTCTCTCACACACATACACACACTCACTCTCTCACACAGTCAGACACAGGACATTGCTCCTCAAACACAAGACAGGTGATTCATCTGAGCTTCCCTGCTAACATTCAGGCCCAGGGACAGGCAGACGGCACACAGTGCCCCCCCCCCCCATCTCTCACATATTGGCTGCGACTGAGAAGGTCAGCCTTTCGGGGATATCGAGAGGAGGGGAGAGTTTATCTGCCAATTACCGAGAGTCAGGAGTAATTAACTCAGACTGAAGCTGTGACATTTTCGCAGTGGAAAGCGGGGTCAGTGAGATGGCTGCTGCTTTGAGTGCTTACACGCAGTCAGCTGATCGTGAGTGCTACCCCCCCTGCATGCATCAGGCACATGCTGCACGCTAAGCGTCTAGACCTGGGAACTAGGGCGGTCTGTACAACACTGCCCACCTCCCCCTGACCTCCACAGTGCCTCTGCAGTGCATCATAGATATTCAGCAAGGTGGAGATCGGTGCCCGTATCCAGAAGGTTGTGGGTTAGAATCCCATACCCATCAGATTAATCATATCACTGTTGGGCCCTTGAGCCAAGGTCCTTACCCCCTCTCCTGATTTCTAACCACAAGCTTTCCTCACCTATACATCACACTGACAAACGAGTCACGTCTTCTAATGCATGTGGTCTTTTTAACAAAGATTATGCAATTATGCAATATTTTAACGTAAATGAGATCATATGTTTTTCTCACTTAAAGAAATGCAGTATCGTTACTTGCAGGATACTCATGAACAAACCTTCACGCTCCAACATGCTTAGGCTACTGATTGCCCTCGAAAGGAAATGAAAAATAAATCCCGTATCCCGGGGGGGTCCAAAGCCTATGCTGGAAACTATGGGTGCAAACGGCAGGAAATAACCCAGGACAGGATGCCAACCATTCGCAGGGAAAATAAATCTCCACCGGAAATTCAGAAAGCATCCCCTATGTCCCCCTCCCACATCCAGGAGCAGGCAGCATGTGCGGCCCCCAGCTCCGAATCCGTGTGAGTTTAATCCCGACATTCCCAAATCCCTCCATTAGTTCGCCCTGGGTGAGGAGCCCCGCACGGGTGATCACTATAACTTAATGAGACATAAATGATGCCCATATACAGCCAGTATGTCCCGCCCACAGTCGCCTTAGTGATGTTGGATGGTTCATCACGGGCCGAACACCGTGGGGGGGGGGGGGGGGGGGGGGGGGGGGGGGGGCGGGGGGGGGGGGGGGGGGGGGGGGGGGGGGGGGGGGGGGGG
>JAODJX010000049.1:816548-854185 GCA_026776945.1 Isichthys henryi | reverse complement strand
CTACAAAAAACACACAATCTAAAAAAAACAAAAAATTAAAAAAAAACCACAATTGTTCGACCCAACACCGCCAACCCCACAACCTCCCCACACCCCCCCACCAATAGGTGGGGGGGGGGGGGGGGGGGCTTGTCTATAGCGCCTTTCACATGCATCGACTCTCCACTTTGGAGTGATAAAACTGAAATGAAGGGGGACGTGGTTTCCCATGGGAAAGGGGGCGGACCGCAAGGCGCCCAGAATATCACTCGGGAGAAAGACCTGACGGATTCAGCCACCGTTTCCACGGAAGCGGGACCTTCAGCTCTAGAGACGAGATGCTATGTCACTTGCCTTGCTGCTGTCTTATCCCCGTACATTTGTGCCGCTAACTCTTGAGCCGATGCTTGTTCCTGTGCTACGGGATCAGACTCCCGGTTAGAGGGAAGCTTCCCTGATGATGAAACCCCAGGATCACGTACCCAGACATGCATATGTTACATTAACGACAGGGGAATGTTCCACCCCTAGCTCTAGGGCTAAAACGTAACAGCATGAGTGGCTTTGTAAATTGACAGAGTGTCAGAATCAGAATCACTTTTATTATTGGTAAGTATGCATGCATGTACTAGGAATTTGGCCTGGAATGTCACTGTAGTCACAAGGATTTAAAAAGTACAAACACTAAAGACGCATATGACACTGAAACCCTAGATGAAACAGATGACAGTATAACATGTTGAAGCTCCACAAGAAAAGCAAGACAAAACAATAGAGTATAAATAATTACCTAGTCATAGACTCTAATCATACCTAATTAAGATTGATAAGGAGTGTGTGGAGTAAACAGAGTAATGACAGGTCTGCAGCTGCGGAAATGTAAATAAGATTACTAAGGACTTTGCCTGCAAAAAATGCTGTGCTACAAATAAAGCGAAATCATTTGTTTCCCTGTTTAGCTTAAGAAACAAAAAGATGATTGTAGCGCTTATCACAATTTTTAATTGTAGTGATCTGCTGAACCATTAAATGGTCTGGCAGATTGCATCTCTACTTTCTGGCTCTTTATTAACTCCTGATTAGTTCCCCCCCGCACTTTTAACAAGAAGATTGCCGCATCCTAACGGCTTTCCGGGAATGAGCCACTGCTTGGAATCGCCGTGGCCTGTGTACGCGGGATGTAAACACACGCACACGCAAAATCGACCGCCACTGACATCGCTGTCATTATTTTCCGGTTTAATCCGACGCCAGCAAACTGTTAATTTTCTAATTAAGGAGATAAGAAAATGGTCATGGGCGGAATTCCGATGGCTGGAAAATTGCCTTTTTCCTCTGTTTCACCGCTGAGGAATCTCGCAGCAGTCCGGAGCGTCACTCATGGAGATGACAGATTCCCCATGGCCGAACTCTCAGTGGCTGCGGTTTCCATTCTGCTCGCCTTTCCATTATTGTCCAAGAAGAGAAGGCCGCATGCCGACCCGGGATTAGATAACGGGAACGCCGCTCTGAGTCATTCAGACAGAGCTTGTGTCCATCCATTCACTCTTTTTTCCCTCCATCCGAGCAGACAAAAGCAAACGCAGTCACTGTGTCACCAGCCAGCGTGACACGAGCTTTTGCACGATCAAAAGGGCCAGTCGAGCATGATGTGACCGCATCCGCACAGCCGACTGCATGCCACCCAGCTCGGGAACATTAAATCCCGCTTCTCATTGGTCGTGCTTGTACCACTTCAAGCTTTTCACACAGAGAAGAAAACACCTGATACGATGCCAGCTAACTGTGTTGCTGAAGATCCCCTCCTAGGACTGAAGCTACATGTCTACATTTAGCTACTGAAGCTAAATGTAAATGTCTCTCTGCGCTTTTTATTCAAATTGGTTTTACGATGGTTGTACATCCTTCTGGGTGATTTTTAAGAGAGCAGCTAGTGGTGTACAGCAGTTCCTTAGTGAATATTAAATGCCATGGTTTCGATTTGCTTTTAAAAACAGTGGCACCATGGCAATAAAAACGTTGTTCAAATACAGCAAAGTATGGGTGAAATGAACATGCAAGCAGATAAAGGTGGTTGGCCTATTTGCATGCAGATGTAAGGTGAATAATCTCGCAATGTCCACATCAAGGAGGAATAACCCTTCCTGTGACATTCGCCTTTCCCTGTGTCCCGTCGCTGCCTTGGGTTGCGATGAGAACGACAAAAGGCCTGCAGAACCCGGGAATCACTTGAGAATAATCATTCACATCAGGACCGCTTATGACCGAGCTGTCATTAGACGGAAAGCCTCCCCAGATACAGTATGTCTAGGAGGTAATCAGATACAACCCCGCAGCTGTCCTGGTGCAACCCAAGCACATTTGCAGCAATGAGGCAAACCCAAAAGGTAAGGTGAGGACTCTGCCCCACGGGCCCGGGTGCAAGCCGCGTGGAATGTCTCACGGGCTGTCTGAATGGGGGCCGTCAAAACCAGCGCCCTTGTGAGGCATCCAGGACATGTTATGTCGGGGGGGGGAGGGGGGGGCAGAAGGGGTGACACAACTGTGATAATGAAAAATGACAGACTTGTAGGTTTACTTTACAGCTGGGCATAATTAAAGCCACAAGAGTGAATTCTCTACCCCACATACACCCCCCCCCCAACACACAAAATCCAAAAGGCACTATTTTATGCAACAATCATATCTATTTAAACTGCAACTATAATACATATTAAACCATCCATGAAAACAAAAAAACAAAACACTGGTTCTTGGGATTAAACTGGTTCTTGAGATAGTTCTGAGATGGAACTTTCCAGCCTGCATAGAAGGACGCTGTCACACAACCCAGACAAGCATGTCCATCCCCCAGCGCTCTCAGATCAGCCTGAGGGACACCACTTTTGTAGTGATAGTGTGGCTGTAGTCCTGGGGTCCCCAGTTATGATCCTCTGACTTACACTCCCAAGACCTGTAACTACATCATCCAATGATGCCGTCTTTGTAGCCATAAAGGAGACGACAGTTACACTTTAATTATTGTCCCAAGTGATGTATGAGTGAAGCTAACAGCACATTACAAACATATATACTGTGTAGGGGTCATCAAGGCTGGGCTGCTCACGAATGCCCAGGTACAAATGTGAGCAGTATTGGAGGGAGAGCTACACATCTTCCAAACAAATCAGTGCACTGACTAAACGAAAGAAAAACGTGTGTACACACATTATAAGTAACATTTGACCTTATTAGCATCACAGTTAATTTTGTTTATTCAATCTGCAAGCAAAACAAAGCCGCACAGCTTGTTATAGATAAAAAAATCTCCTTTTTCGTAGGGGTGCATCCTGCTTTCCGAAAATGGCCCTTCATTTGTTTGAGATGGCTTATCTCCGAAAACATACAACCCCCTTGATTAAAGGCAGTTAATAAGGAGAGTGAAACTGCATGGGTAACTTTGGAAGGGATGCTCTCTGAAAGCCATCCCCCGAACGTGCGTGGGGCCCCTTTCATCCTGGCCGCCCGCCATTGTTTTCCTCCACGGGAAAATAACCACTTTCATCTCCGTAATGCGTCGGGCACTTTTAAACAAACCCCACTCGCCAGTGACCCAGATTCGTCGCCGTGCAGTCAGCGAATAATAGACGGCAGCTCACAAAGCGTTTTAATCTCAAATACCGGAGGAAGATGGTTTAAAAAGGCGGCCGTGAGCCGGGCCTGGTTATGATAGGCACATTTACCGTGCACTATGCACCCAGTGTGAATAAAATATTCATACGTTACTGATCGAGCAGAGTGATAAATGGAATTAACCTCCAAAGGTGCGGCGAGTTTTGTCAGCGCTGACATGCATTCAGGCGTGGACTATTGTGCTGTGTTCCCAGCTAGGCGGTATTGCGAATATTGTGCCAGAATGAGCAATACATGAAATCCCTACAAAGATCATGTACAGTTCTCCATAATTGGAGGTGAGCTTCATATGGCACAGAGTGGTTGTATTCAAGATTCTGGGGTGTTTGCAGAGCAAATAAACTAAAATACAACAAACCTACTTCCATGATTTTTTTTTTATGAATCAGGATCAGACTGCCCCTTGAGTAACTTTAAGGGCCTTGTTCTGGGACCCAAAGATAAAATCACTGCTAACCCTGGGATTTGAGCTAGCAACCTTCTGGCTAGAAGCACAGCATTCTAACCCACTGAGCTCCTCAGTGCAATCACATCCATGTTTGACGAAAGAGATAATGTACACTTATAAGCTATATTTACAGTATATTAATAATCATTTTTCTGTAATATATGCAGATATTTGACAAAAATAAATATGCGGTACCATGGTATAAACCAAAAAGGTCAGTCAGATACAGCCGACATTCTCCAGACTCTTGTCCAGATCATATTTAATAAAACGTCATATTAAAAAAAAATACATAATGCTTTTAACTGCATGGCGAGCGGGATGTGTCATTTTCCATTATTCCGGCTATCGGATCCAAACTTGATTTTTAAAAGGTTAATGCCCCCCCTTTGCAAAACAGAAAGCAAATATTTAGAAGCAGCCCTTTCCAATCAGAAAATAGCAGACTAATTCTGATATATCCTAACAACATTTTGACAAATGCTAATTAAATAGAAACTGAGGATGTACAGTCCTTGTGAAGCGTACACATTCCTCAGGGGAAGCCGGAAAAGCGCCCAGCTAATGGAGCGCCGCTGCCTTGTGGGATAACAGCGTACTTGAACAACCACGCGCCCCACTCTCAAAGCACAATAATGGCAAGTCAGTATAAATGATTAAAACGTGGGACTGTCACGCAAACAGGCAGCGGCTTTCAAATGCGTATAGAGCGCACTGCTAAGGATAACCGTAAGTTTAGATTTGCTGAGACTCTATAACGGAAAGGAAAACCTTGATACCACAGATGTCCACATGTTCAATCACACAGGCAGCATAGAGTACTAACTAAAACAACAGCAAACCCAGCAGCCCCAGACCAACATGACAAACCAGCGGGATCCCCTGACAGGCCCACTTACACCCTCCCTGGGTGCTCAGCCCAATCAGCTGGGCTTCTTGCCTGAGGAGGCTGCTGATCAATCGCCATGGAGACACGAATGCTGGCCCTGTGCTGTGCTCCCCCCCACCCTTTCTCATTGGCTCAAAGCCCCCTGTTAACTGCAGTCAATGCCCTTTCCTATTGCCAAATTCACTAAGTTGCTTGGGGATTGCTTTGGGCAGATATTTTCAAGTCCTTCCAAATATTCACCATGTGATTAAAGTCAGGCCTTTGATTGGACCATTCCAGGACATCCATTTCCTGCCTCTTAGCAAACAGATAGCATTGCTTTTGCAGTAAGAAGAGGCAAAAAGCATCTTTTACCCTTGTTTTATATCGTATGAACCTGGTGTCAGTGAATGTGAATGCAGTGAGCAGAAGGTTATTGGATCAAATCTCAGAATTGGCAGAGCGATTTCACTGTTAACCCCCAACAGCTCTAGAGACTGTCTGACCCTGCTTACTCAAAAATGTGCATTGAGATAAAAGTGTCTGCTAAATAAATGAAATTGTGAAAAGTTTGCTGCCAGGGCCTCGGCAGGAAAACAAGGGCTTGGTCAGAATTTTGCTTAGGGGTCCTGACTTACCGAGACGTCGTGCAGTTTCACGGCTTTCAGTGAAGTGCTGTGCACTGGGGAGGCGAGTGCGGTTAGAGCAGTTAGTGACGCACCCTCCAAACATGCAGCATGATCTAACCGGGTCAGAACCCCTTATGGTCCAGCGGCGCAGCTCCATGAAAACGATGAGTAAATCTCCTGAAAAAGACAGCTTTTGTGGGACGGCCCCATCTTCCCGAGGCCGTAAAGGATGAGACTTTCCCCCGGACAGCGTGCTGGAGAATGTTAAGCTGAGTTTAATACTGAGCACGGCATCTGCACACCTCATGGTATAAATAAGAAATTTAAATGAGAGCCGTGATCAAAGACCTGCCAGCTACCTTTTTCTCATCTGCATAATTTACAGGCGAGGCTGTATTTCAAGAAGTGCCATTTCCCCCTAATTGGGTCCTTGTTGCCTTGTTCCTTTGTGTTAAATAGCGCCGCGCTTCCGGAAGATTCTGCTGTAGATGGCTTTGCATCATTCACTAAAGGGGACACAAGCTTTACAAGAAAGATTACATTTTTTAATCTGGACAGACCTGCATTTCATTGGAACCCTTTTAAAATGATTTTTAATCTTTTTCTTTTTTTTTTACACTCCATCTGTAACTGTTATACACTGGAGTGTTACTCCTTTCGCTCTGGGCTGATCACCTTTAAAAATGGGGGTGAACATTAAAGACCAACCAGCCACATTTTAAAACAAGCCCCTGTCTGTCCCTCGTCGTCACCTGATTGCATTATATAGTATCATACCTCCCGCCAAATGTCTCTTAATCAAAAAAGTTAGAATATATAACCTTATAGCTTTTTTGACCTTGAACTAATCCCTCTTACAGAAAACAGGCTAGAATCAAAACTGAAAATATATGCAAAGACTCTTATACTACTAGACTTTCTCAGGTTACAGACAGGATGTTTTGCATAGCAATTATAACTATATTAAAAGTACCCAGAGGAATCACAGTCAGTATGAACAGCAACGTTCTCACACCAATGTTCATTTCAGGTGCTTCAAATAGCCTTTTGAGCGCCCTGATTCTTGATATCTTCTGTGTGTTAGTCATATTTTCCAAAATTTGCTACTTTGGGTGTGGATGCTCTGGCCTTTATTTCTCGACCTTTATTCTCTATCAGGTGTTGCAGTGCCTCCCTGCCAGTGCCTTAAGCTGGCCACATTGTCCTTGCCTGTGTGCTGTAGCCCCATAAAGATAAACGTGAAACAAATAACATCCATGCGTGGATACTGACCGCCCTCACCGCCGCACGCCTGCCTGCCTTTATCTTTTAATATCCTACCGTTTATCCGGATGAATGATCGTTTGCACGGGGTCAATAAATCATGGCCGGCTTTGTGTGGAACTGAACACACGGCTCACATGTTTATTTTTGAAATTTGTTTGTTCGTTGGGGTCAGAACAAACGATACTATGTTACATACATTTCAGTGGAGCAAAAGTAAGAATTCTTTATTTGGCCTTTTGTGGTACTTATTTTTAACTGTACGACATGCTATTTTATGATCACATTAGATTTAGAGTCATTGTTATTCATGATAATAGACTTCATTAAGGGAAAATGGAATAATCTAGATATTATTTGCATGCATGGACAGAAAGTCAGATGTCAGCATTATTGCATGCCAGTATTTCTGGTTCAGGAAGACACACAAAGCTGATTCTGTAAAATTCTCCTTTCAGAGACAGATTCAAATGGAAAAGGCCACTTTTCAGAAAAATGTTTTAGTCAAGTGATGTGGAAAATGACCAATTGGCAAATCCAGCTCAGCCATAATATGATCAGGTCTGAAATGTAACTTTTCCCTTTAAACACAGACGTTCTCCAAATATTACATTAAGGAGCTAAGACCTGACATTTAACATATGGCATGATTCTAAAAGAATAACAATTAGATAGTATGAATATTAACAATCCAAGCTATGATTTTCCTGATCCCAGTGGTCAGGCATTATCAATCGCTGACTGATTGAACAAGTATCAATCATGCCGATCACCACTGTACAGGTGAACACAGTCCTCTAGGAATCCCACAGGTCAGTAGGGATCATGGGTAAGACATGATGGATTCCAGCACCCAGTCTAGACAGCAGAGCACCAATTAAATGTGAAAAAGAGTCCCATGATCCAAGGCATCCCTAACTATGAATGAACTTTAATGCCTGTGCTTTCAATCAAGGAGCTCCATCCAGTTAGGGACCCCGTTCTGTGATTCTGCATTAATATTTAACTATTTTCATTGGTTCTGACACACTTTGGGTCCATACTCTTGCAGACCTGTTCTCCATCGAAGTGAGCTCTCCTCTGAAGCCCGTGAGGCAGATTTCTCGGCTCAGAGAGGGGGAAGAACGTGGGCTGTCAGAGTTCTGTCTTTAGGGGCGCCGTTGGTCTGGACCGAGGCGAAGGCGCCGTTAGCTGGCACTGCGGGAAGCCGCGTCAAACCCCCGGGGCACCTCACCGGGACCGTCTGCAGATGTGCTTCCTTTCCTGTCCCGCTGACAGGCTCCGACGGCTCATCACGTCACATCTCCCCCCAGCCCACGGTTTATCCAAAGCTAGCCAGGATTAAAATGCATGCCGTTTCAATTGATACAACCAAATATTTATAGTTAAGATGCTGACTGCAATGTCCCTCTGAGACCTGATGATCAGTTACCTTTGTCCAGATGCTTAATCGTTGTATTTAGCAACCAGAGAATGTCAATCCTATGGGTGACATTTGCACCCACCCCCCCTCCAGTGTGGCTCCAATGGTACAGCCATAAATAAATTTCATGAGGTGTCCAGCAATGCTATCAATAGGCCAACTGTTGGGGGGTTGGGGTGGGGGTGACTGCTGGGATGGGGGTGGTTCATACCCATAATTTTACTACCTGTCAGCATGGACTTCAATCAGCAAATCTCCTGGTAATCGACCTTTCTTTACATTTCCCGTTAATTCATTTGTAGGCTTTGGATTATTTTGGACGAGCTGAGACAGACTATGGTTATTTGGGGGGGTTGGGCAGCATCCCAGGGAACTGACAGGTATTCCAGTTAGCTAACACTTCCAGCATGTGTCAGGAAGGACTGGGAAGCCCGGGAGACATCTGATCTCATCAGCCGTACGTGATGCGTAATCAGACCATTTCCCGTATCTCTGAGCAGAGGACACCTCTCTCTCTCTCTCGAACTTCGGAGATCCTTCCTAACTGCCATCGATTGTTTTTTTCCTTCCTTCCATCAAGTTCATCAGATACAGTAGTTCAGATTCTTAGTGTCTTTGAGACTGACAGTTTTAAACCTTGCTTTATTGACTGCGGCCTCAAGTAATTTAATTTAATGAGTATTATAAATTGAAACAAGCGCCTGGTCCGTTTAAATGTCTTACGTGCTGTTAATAGTGCACGGCAGACAGCTGTGATGGGGTGTACATGCAGCTGGATTTAGGTGTGGACGGTGAACTGCTTGGGCTGCAGGTCACTGTAAAATGCATCTTATCCGATAGAGGAGTACTGCAGCCCATTCAAGGTGGCCCAGGATTCCCGGTATGCGCTCTGGATCTCTAAGATCTGATCAGATAAGCTGCTGCAAAGAATGCATGGATGGATGATATGGGAAAGAGTTAAACAAGTTGTAAAATAAATAACTTCTTTAAACATGGACTGGGGGCAGCGATCCTTCCAGGAACATGATCTCATGCTGCGGATCGTTCACCTGGATCTTCACGTTCCT
Organism: Isichthys henryi; assembly: GCA_026776945.1. NCBI lineage: Eukaryota > Metazoa > Chordata > Actinopteri > Osteoglossiformes > Mormyridae > Isichthys > Isichthys henryi. Next base: position 844,836 of record JAODJX010000049.1, on the reverse strand, counting down.
CCCGGACAGCGTGAACCCGACCGACGCCAAGCAGCACGGATATAATTACACGACAACACTCTTACGCAATACAACCGGGCAGTAATGAAAGGCATCAACCAATGGTTACACCAGCACACGCTGTAATCATTCTGCAATGGTGATTATAGTAAAATAACAGTTTCATTGTACAATAATTCAAGTTCAAAATGGACGTTATTTTTCACACTGCCGGTGTACGAGTTGGAATTCCATCTGCTGCCAAACATTCCTGTTATCCTTCCTAAACACAGCACATAGCTTTAGAGAACCTCCCCCTTAGTGAATTCCCCTCCCCCCCAATTCAAATAGTACAAATTATTCGGGCAGGACTTAAAGTGAAGCCTTTGTGTGTGGCAGGTTTGGGCAACCCTGTATCTACAGAGATATCATGACATTGGCAGGAAACTGCGAAGCTGATTTTCCAACAAACACTGTTTCTCTCTCTACGCGGGGCTGAAATGATGCTTTATTTGCTGTTTGTATTAGCACAAGAACAGGTACATCGGAATGTGTTTTTTTAGCCCCGTTTTTGAGACACGCACACATATATAGAGGTGAGAGCAAAGCTTGGGGTCTGAGTGCAGGGCAATTGTCAGAATTTGTCAGAAAATAAATAAATGTTTGATTTATTGATGTTTCATTTCCAGTTCGGTGCTCAGTGGTTTCAAAAGGAGAGCACGGACGAACATCGTCGATTCCCGTCGATCCTCAAGGAGAATTACGTGCAGAGATTTCACGTTTGCAGTGGCTCTTCTTTTTATAATGAGATGGTGAAACTTTGGTCTGGGAAATGTTAACATCCAGTGAGAAGAGGGACAGTGAGCAAAATGCGATGATGCTGTTCACTTATCTCCAAATCAAACCTTACGGCTGTCGAAGAATTTATAGGGTATCTGGCTGAAATTCCTGATGGGTGGAATGTTACATGTCTCAGATGCAGGAATATGTGCAGGTTATCATCAAATGGGCAACCCCCCCCCCCCCCCACTCCTCCACATATCACCCTTGTCATGTTGGAAATGTAAAGGCAAAGCCAAGTGAAAACATACAGGCTGCACAGAGGCCGCGTCTCCCAATGTATTGTCAGTAGTTTTTCCATGCTCCATTCTCTTTCTTTCTCAGATCTGGGACAAACAGGAAGGAGCGATGGTGGGGAAGGAAGTTCGACAATCAAACCTCAACGCGGAATTCCGACAAGATCCCTTTTTTCAGATTGTGTTACAGCTCATTCAGGGTTAAGTTAAAAAAAAAAACAATGCATCAGATATCATAACCTGGATACTATCAAGGTGTGAAACTGCTTATTAGGCAATAGGAGGGAATGACACACAATATCAGAAGCAGAATCATGAATGTGTGCTTGAAGGCTGCTGGCCCTCGATTGCACTGAATTTTTTTACTACCATCACACATTGTTTGCAGATATTACCACGCACAGATTATACTTAAGGCTTGTTTTTCCCCTCCAGCTTTTCAGAGGTCATCTCCTTTTCCAACTTTTATGTCAGGAAAGTCGAGTTTAATCGCACCAGTTATTTACTTGTTTTATGTGGTGCCTCTTTTCAAACTCTGAATTATCTCGTTATTTGTCAAATTATACGTTGGTATGAGGTGAAGTGACGCAGAATGACGTGGTTTTCCCCCCATATCTGAAATCTTTAAACTACTTTTGACTTACATTTCTTTAAATGGACATGTGAAACACGGGCTCGCTAAACGGGACCCAGTACTGGTCATTAAACGGACCTCGTCATCACATGGGTTAAATGCTCCTACTGTTATCTGGCAGAATATAGCTCAGGCTCATCGTACAGAACCGCAAAACATTTCAGGCATGTGGGCAAACAGGGCGGAATATTGCGACAGCCCTGGGGAACAAAAAACGGGACTGGGAACAAGGAAGAAACCACAGACAAAAAACTGACTGTAATGACGATGTCACCGCATCCAGGAAGAGATAGGAAGAGGCCCTGATGTCAGAGGTGGGGCAAAGGAGAGAGATACGGCTGGGGGTGACATCCTGACAACCAGAGAATGCACGGCAGACGCAGGATGTGAGAGGGAGCGCGCGTGCGCGTCCGCGTCCGGCACGGAGTAATGAGAGGTGACAGGCGCGAGCGTCTCTTTTACACGGGATATTTTCGCTCCTCTTCAACTCTTTCCCTGTGTTAAAAAACATGGGATCAAGTGGAGAAAAAAATAGTACAGTGTACAGGCGAACAGTCATTTTCAGCACTGTGCCGAAGAGGATATATCAGCGCTGATGAGAAGTCAACGTCGCGTCGGTGAAGAATGTGTGGAGCGTTGTTTTTATATCGCCTCACTTTTATATATATAGACAGACACAGGGCACATATTCCCCAATCAAATAATTAAAATGGAAAAAAATAACTGAGAATATGGTACAGTTTTTAAATATCATACAGAAACAGAACGTTTTTATAAAGAAAAACTTTACATTACATTTTCTAAAAAAAAAAACTTTATTACTAAATGTGTATATTCAAATCAGTAATCTTAAAAATAAAAATAATTATTTTCTCATTTGATAAGTTCTCTCCTAAAACTTAGAAATTCCAAAAAATTTCACCCTGTAACTCCAAATTATATTCAAACTTTTGTCATACTGACAAATAAGTGTGTCAGACTTTGTAGCGAAAATGAATGGGAAACTATTTTTTTTCTCCCTTCAGCAATATAAGTGCATCATTCATGTATTTATCTCATGTCACGTTGCCTTTAAATATTTCCATATACACACATATATGATCCTTCTCATTCTAGATGGAACAATGTCAGGAATCTATGAATCCAATGAGTTCAATCAAACTTAGTCATTGTTTTTCTAATGTATTGTTCTAATGCATGTAGCTAGATTTTACAATCTGGTAGCTAACCCTCCCAGCTCTTCCTTTGTATTGCTCCTTTGTGACTGATTTGCAAAGAGACGAAGCTAATGCCTTATTCCAAGGCTAGTAAAGCAATAGTCAGTTGAGAAAATGCTAATTGAAATCAGAGGTTCCTCGATGCATTAAAGAGATAAGACTGTGCACCAATCGTATTGAGAGTGGAAGTCCAAAGGATGGGGGTGGTGATCAAGGCTGCAGGGGTCGCCGTGCTGTTCACTTCACAGCTACTTGTTAAATGATAACATACTTACACCTGAAGCACATGGTGAAACAACCCATTGTGGAAATAATGACCGGGGATTGAAGAAAATGAGACAGTCTCTCAGTGGGCCTAAAAAAACAAGAATTCCCAACCCGTGAAGTGAAGGAAGTTGGTCTAAGAATAGGATGAGACAGCAGGGGTTATCCATTGGCCGCTTCAAACAGGAAATGGGCCAAGGGGGGAGGGGCTCAGATGTGGATGATGAAATCAGACAGTGACCTTATGTGTTCATACAGGGAGGCGTGAAATTGATTCAAAGCCATAAACTTCCTTCTGCTTAATCTCTTATTTCAAAAATGTATACGTTATTCAATAAATATTCATTTTGCCCTCTCTTTAGGGTTACAGGGAATGGTGATTGGTTTGTTTGTGCCATTTTTACACACACACACATCTGAATATCTGAATGGTATTTCTAAAACTCCTAATGCCCACAAAGGAATGCATGGAATTTATGAGTCAACTGGGAATTATCTGAGGTTTTAAATCGAACTTATCAACAGTATCAGTCAAGAGAAGAAGCAGTAAATCTTCTAGTTGCCTCATTTGAAGGTGTGGTGAGACGCTTCTCTATGATGTCACAGTTCTGTCTGACTCAGATCTACTTCTTAGATCCAGCTGGTCCTCCTGGGGGTCCCCGCTTTGATTTCAGCAGATGAGGTCTAGTGGTTCTTCTGACACCATCTCATTCACACCTGCTTTTTTTTCCCCTCCCAGCTAATTCAGTATCTCTTAGATCCATCCGGCCAAAATACGAGTCCAGATGCTCATGACCGCCAGGGATTAAGATCTTTGATTAAAGACGGTTGTTTTGTTAGAATATAAACACCAAAATATTGCTGCCCCAATGTCAGCCATTAAAACAGCCCTGATTACTCCCTCTGCCTCACCTTAAACGCCTTCACATCACAGCAACAACCTCTCAGGAGCCAATCCAGAATCTAATTTAAAAATCCAATAGACATTATTGCAGTCTGACCCCCCGCCTTGTGCGTACCTCAGCCTTGTGCGTACCCCCGCCTTGTGCGTACCCCCGCCTAGTGCGTACCCCCACCTAGTGCGTACCCCTGCCTTGGGTGTACCCCCACCTTGTGCGTACCCCTGCCTTGGATGTACCCCCGCCCTATGCGTACCCCCGCCTTGGGTGTACCCCCGCCTTGTGCGTACCCCCACTTTGTGCGTACCCCCGCCTAGTAGGTACAACCGTCTAGTGCGTACCCACGCCTAGTGCGTACAACCGCCTAGTGCGTACCCACGCCTTGTGCGTACCGCCACCTAGTGCGTACCCCCGCCTTGTGCGTACCCCCACCTTGTGCGTACCCCCGCCTTGGGTGTACCCCCACCTTGTGCGTACCCCCGCCTAATGCGTACATAATACCATTAAAAGTACTATACAAGATCCCACAGTGGATTAATTTCATGTAAAGGCGAATCCTCTGCCTAAACTCATTCTGTATTGAAGGACAGTTGCCCGATTTGACTCATTTATTTTATTTAAGGTCTAGGCACAAACAAGGGCTCTTCATGTTGAAATAAGTGAGAAGTCAGTGGTTACGAAAGGTGACAAAATGAGTGGTGACAGCAGACAGTGTAGCCCAGTGATATACATCTGTGACATTCAGTACACAAGAGCACATTTCCTGAAAGCAAATAGCGGGCCCACAGGGATTAGGGAAAGGGTTCGGGTGTCAGTACTGAAGGCCCACAACAAAGGCACTTTCACACCGAGGCATTTATATAATCGGCATGCCTGGTGTTAGCTTTTGTTGTTGTTTTTTAATGGCATGTTGGCTTTTATCCAAAAAAGTTTGTTTTTCGTTTTTCTATTCCAGTCATTAGGAAAAGGATTTTCTTTTTTTCCCCCCACCTGATTCAGAAAATAAACACTAACCAATGGGATCATTTCATTTCATCATTTCATTTCTTCTCATTTCTGAAGAGGTTGCTGTGGGTAACAGGCTGGATCAGCATCCAGGTGCTGAGAGAGAAAGCAGAAGCCGGTTTTCTGTGTTTGGTAATCAGACATGAGTGAAGTGATAAAATGAGCCATCAGCTAGCTCCTGTGCCAATCCCCTTATCTTAAACCCCGCTACCCAGGATCCCCCACCCTCCTTGGACAGGAAGTCTACTCCCAGAAGCTACGTGTCGGCATGGGCAGATACCATTGGGTGATCAGCTGTTGGAACACCTGGAAAGTGGTAGGGTCAGAAGAGAGGGAGAAGCATCATCCCAGGAGGTGTGTGGCAGGGTGAGAACCAGGCACACAGGCACAAAGTAAAATAACAAGTTTGAACTCCAACCCCCCTGAAATTGTTTTGCTTCCAACTAGGCATGCAACCAGTTAGTAAAATAATGAGTTTGAACCCCCTTGAAATTTGCCGGCCCGGGGGGGGGGGGGGGGGGGGCGGGCGCCCCCTGCCCCTTGTCACTACTCCCAGGATACCTCCACTGCCCTGTGCTCCTTCACCCCACGGCTCTAATTGTGAATCTACTCCCAGAGAAATCCATAATGCATGAGCCACCCCCTGCCCCCTGAGATACCCTAACCACACTGTGGCCGGAGCAGTCGGGGGGGGTCTGGGCGACGTCGAGATGAAGAGCGCCAGAGAGGCACAGCTGCTGCTGGCCAATTACGCAGCCGGTTTGGTGGGAAGCGCTTTCAGGGAACACGGACTTGCAGGTAGGCTCTAGGCCAGGGGCACCTTCATTAACGAGATGCACTACAAACCAGCACTACGGCTTCTCAGACTGCAAATGGCTTGTTGTGCATCCCATGTCTGATTATTCGGAGGCAAGACACAAACCCCCCTCTATTACACTGCTAAGATTAAAATAACACTTTGCCCAACCACATACAACCCAACCAGAAATATATGCACGTGTCAGTTATGACAACCAACTCTCTGATGTTGGGCTTTTTCTGTTTTTCCTGTAGGGGAGATGATGCCTATTGGCAATAGCACCCATAGGCAAATGGAACTATTGAAATGTCTAAAATATGACGGGCATGTTAAATTCCTGTTACAGTTTTTACCTTGCATGACTTGCCTACTGTTAAATAAAGTATAGACACGTCCTAGATCCAAACCGGCTGTGTGATTCACCATATCAACTCCACAAACCACACAAATGTAACCATTGCATCAGATACTTCCATAACTGATCTAAACTGTATGTGTTTAGATTGCAGATACAGACGGCATCAGTGAGCTGGACGTCCTCTGTGCTTCGACTCTCTGGGATCCACACTAGGCTGCTGGAGGGCAGCAAAACAATGGGAACCTTTATGCAGGAAGATTAAACTACAGGAAACGTAATATGGATCAGAAGAATATGTGAGAGCTGGTAAGAGATAAAGGACATATAGATGTGATAAAAGTAACAAACTGCAAAGAAATAAAGGTGAAGTCAAGAAAAAGAAGGTTAAGGATGCAAGATGAATAAAACGTGTGAACCGCAGTGGGTGCCATGCTCACCCTCTCCAGCATTGTAAGCCAGGATGGATCTGGCCCTGGTCTGCCGACCCTCTGTCGTTTTCCCAGAGCAGGTGTGCGAGCACGGGGACCAGGCCGTCCAGGGGCTGAGCGCACAGTCCTTGGGACACGGGACGTCACACATCACGGGCATGGGCAGAATGGCATCCATGCAGTGCTTCCTTTCTGCTGGTTCTCCTGAAGAACGGGGAGACCCTCAGCTTCAATCCAGTGCATAGCATTACAACCTCTGCCCCAAAATCCAGTGCAGCATTTTAGAAGGACTTGCTTATTAGATAATCCATTTGTCCACCTTCTGACCATGAATCCAATACAGAATGAGCCTGCAGCTAAGACACCTAAGATGCCAGCTCATCACAGAGCACATGCTGTAGTCAATAGTCACCTAACTACAGCCTTTTGGACCATGACGATAAATCAGAGATCATGAGAGTTTTACTTATACAAAATTTTTCTGAGGACAGAACGAAAAGTGATTGGTTTAGAAAAATAGCCAATCAAATTGCAGAGTAGGTGGGTCCAAGCGACTAGAGGAGACATCTGATTGGTTGGTCCGGCCTCCTGTAGTTGCTTGGACCCACCTACTCTACAATCTGATTGGCTCAGAGAAAGAATCAGTCATTTTAGTGTAAGTAAAACTCCCATGAGCTAAATCAGAGCTCCTGGAAGAAGCCCACTCAGACATGAACAAGACATGCAAGCTCATATATACACTAGGGCAGGATCAACCTCACAACCTGGACTTTAGGAGACCACAGTGTTACTCATTTATCCACAGGTTTACTAGCTATAGCTCTGTTTAATTATCCTGGCATGGCTGAACCAGAAGGAGCCCAAATTAACCAGAGTTCCCGTGGGTTTTATTGGTGCTGGCATTTAAGGATTAAGATGCAAGCTTAGGGTCCCCATCTTCCAAACATGGACCGAGTGGCATAACAATCAAGCAAATTACTGTTAATTCACTTTAAACGCTCCCCAAAATTTTACTGAGAAGCTGCAACGCCTCACTGGCCCATTTATACTTAATAGGCCCTTAACTGTCAAGTGAGCGGCTTCCAATTCCGTGGTAGCGGAGCTTTTAATGGCGCCCTGTGTGGTCCCCACAATCAGCCCCTGCAAAACTGTGGGTTTGCCCCATGTTGTGGGTGCATGCGGCTACCTGGGAGGCCAAGGACGGATTTACAGCAAGGTTTGCGTGTGCTGTTGTCCCTCCCAGCTACTTTCGGGTGCCCCCAGGGCAGCTCTGAGCCTCTCTGGTATTTTTTTGGGGTGTTTGGAGCCCATCTGACAGTGCAGCAAAGCAGCTTGAAGGTTCAGGGTGCAGAGGTACAACAGGATCCAGGTAAGAGGGAGGCAGAGCAGGAATGAATAATTAGGGAAATTCCCCAATAAATCAATTCCAGGACTTACAGGACACGTCCCGTCCCCAAAGACTGGGATGTAAAAAAAGGCAGTCTGTGGCTGGGGGTGCTTTGCAGAGGGGCACTGGCTGGATCAGGCACGGGCCAGGCGGATGGATGGATAAGCAGATGAGTAGGGGCAGGTGGCTGGAGCCCCCCTGTGCACGGTGGTGAGGTGGGGGTGACCTTGAGCAGAAAGGTGTTACTCTCAATCAGGGCTGGCCCTGGCTGTTCTGGTGCCCTAGACGAGATTCTGATCAGCTGTAGATTTACACAATCTGGAATCAGATGTATGCGAGCTTAACTCCTGACTGTACACCTCCTTGGCTCTGCCAGGGCTTTTTAGTTAAATACATACACATCCCAGCATTGGGCAAATCCAATAAGATAAAAAAAAAATAGGGTAAATAAAAATTTGAAATGCCCCAGGTGAGAACCTCTTGGAAATAAGATGAGCCCCCTCTGAGAAGGCAGGATGAAGCAGTCCGGGACGAGCAAGAACCTGACAGTGGTTATGGGCTTTCAGGGAGCCTCTGACATACCCCCTCCCCCTTCCCCCTCCCCCGGGTCCTCATTATCTGCCCCTGTCAGCCATGGCTCAGGTGCTGACTGCAATGGCCATTTTTCTGGGCAAAAAATAAGCAGATAAAACCACGGACAAATAACCTTAGAAAGGCAGCATATGTCCAAGATGTGTAATTAAATGACTAATTTAAGATGTACTGCATCTCTTTTGAATTATTAACTTAGCAGCTCTGGAAGATCTTGCCCAAGTGTCAAACGATATTTTTTCTACTGGGATTTACACCCGGAAAATAACCGCTACCAACTGCAGGCCCCACAGCTGAATGTGGTGATGATTTCTCACGCGATAAAGCGGGCAGGAAGATGAATTATACCCGCAAAGGAACAAGCCCAGACATGCTTCATCATCTGAACCACCTGGGCACCTGATTTGCTAAATGCATTCTGGGATACGTGCAACTGGTAAAAGGGCACCGTGGCATAAGTGGAGTGTTACTGTACATATGTATCATGTGTTAGCCGAAGAGGCAGTCGTAGAAGTACTGACTTTTGGGTTTTAGGCTTTTCCCTCTGGGTGCTGCTCTAAGGTATACACTGTGTCCCTGATGAACAGGTTCCTGCGTGGATCAGATGGGCAGTGTTCTGAAATCACAGAGATCCCCTGCCATGCAGACTCCAATTCCCAAGCCAGGCTCTGGTCTCCCTTTGACTGGGGTAATTTGGAAGGGAACAGGTATCGTGTCTCTATCATAAACCCTCCCCCCAGCTTCTGGAACTTACAGGCCAGCCCCAGCCAGCGGTAACTGCCCTGCTGCACAGCTGACTCCCGCCAACCAGGCGCAATTATGGGCAAACTGCCTTTGCCGCCACCCACCAATCCTCTGTAGCAGAGGTAAGAGGGGCAGCCCCTGGCTCCAGAGACCCCACCGTGAGGCCACAGGCTTCATTCAACCACGAAGCAAGGCCAGGCATCAGTGTGGACTGTCAAAACCTCGGAGATCCTCTTAATCCTGTTCAGATCCCAGCCCATGTGCATGTGGGAGAATTATGAACTCTTTCTTCACGTGCCTAACCGTGATCTTAGGCTACAGGGTTGCACAGTTGACTCCCCCCCACCCCCCACAGGATAAAGACAGCTGCTTTGGCCTACGTCTACATCCAAGGCGTCAACAACCTTTAAACAAATAAACAAAGCACTCATAGTCTCACTTCCAGTAAAAGAAACACTCATACATATAACCTTATACAAACACCATAGTAGAAATGGATTTCGGAAAAGCGCATCAATCGCTTACTCACCGTCGCTGTCGACGCACTGGACCTGCGTGAGCTGCGTCCCGGGCCCGCACGCCTTCTCGTTGTCTGGGATACACCCCTCCAGCTTCACCACCAGCCACTCATAGCAGCTGGGCTCTTCGCAGGGTATAGCCTCCGTCAGGTGGGGGCAGTTCCCCGTCCCACCCGTGGGCTCGTTGACAATCTGCCGCTTCCTCAGCTTGAAGCCTTTCGGGCATGACAGAGAAACCGATCGGCGAACGAAGTTTTGCTTTCACCCGAATCGAGGCGAACACAGATGCACTTGATGGCCACAGGGTGGCCCTCACGGTCCTGGTGACGCCACATTCACCACGAAAGCCCATTAAACCGGTCGATGGCGGAAATTGCCAGAACAGCTGAACTTGATGAATATTATTATTCTTCCTCATTACACTTTTAAGCAGAGTGACTAATGCGTCCCACAGTCCATTAATGCAGGCGGCGTTCTTGCTGCCGAAGGCTCCGACCCAAGGGCGGGCGATCGGCAGCTCAGCGGGGAACAGGGCTCGCGACCCCAGGAGGTGCTGCCTCCGCAGTCCTGCCCTCTGATCCACGCTGCTGCGGGGGACGATAAGGAGCAGGGGTGCGAAAGGAGCCTCTGAGGATTGTTCGTTTATCCGCTAAGGCTTTCAAACGAAAAGGCCAGGCAGCCATTTTATAATGACGACAATGTGCAGAATTTAAACTGGAATGGCGGGAACTTCACTGCATTCGCGTGGGGGGTTCAGAGATTTGCACCAAGGGTGTCGGGGTTCCCAAAACAGATTAAGTTTTAAGAAATAGAGTTTTTGGTTATTGCTCTTTGAATTTGGGTCCTTCACGCAGCAGAGAATGAGGATTTCACCAGTGTAGGTTTCAGGCGACGAGAAAACCATCTCAAAATGCTGCCACTCTCCTGATTAACAGTCAGAACAAAAACAGAAGGAACTATTAATGATGTATATAACATATATTAATAAATAATATCCATCCATCTCCCATAACTGCTTACCCAGTACAGGGTCACAGGAAGCCTGGAGCCTATCCCAGAAAGGACAGGGCAGGGAACTCCCAGGGTGGGATTCCAGTCCACTGCAGAGATTAATAAATAATATGTTTAATATTATAAATATCAGTTTTTTTTCCAGAATGGATGCCTGAAGGGCTTTTTGAGAATTTATTTTTGACGATTTTGGAGCTTCCAAAATGCCTGGAGGCACAGCAGGATGCAGGCTGGGATGGCGCGGGGGACAGTGCACGGCGGACACAGCAGCCAAACACGAGGATGGAAGCTAATTGCACACTGCACACGTGTTAAAACATCACCGCCTGTTTATGCTTCCATATAACGTCCAGGAGAGAAGTCACGCGTCCCTTAAGTGCCTGTCGCTGGGGACAGCGGAGGCCTGTACTGTAAATCTCAGCACCATTAAGTGGGACCATTGGGTGTAGGAGCCGGGTATAGGCATCCGTTATTAAGACGCATTGTAGAGAATTTCTCTCTCTCTCTCTCTCTCTCGATCTCCACATCCATTTGAGTCGCTTCATTAGGGGAGAGTTAATACACATTAGTCACCACGGTGGTGCCGCGTCCTGGGGATAATTAACGCCAGAGTAGGCGAGTGTGTTGCCCTGCTGACAGACGAGCGCCAACTGTCGCCACGGAAACAAAGGCGGAGCCACCACACAGCCCTTCCGGGGCGGGCACCCTGCGAGCCAATCAGCGAGAGCACAACCCTCCTCTCTACACACATCTTAGAGGCACCACGAAATAAATAAACAAATGAATTAATGAATAAAGACAATTCAGAGGCATTTTACTAGGGAAAAACTAAGATGATGGCCTTGGTGGGGGGGGGAGTGTTCTTTTTAGGACCTGGGGGGCAATTGGGATCATTATCCAAGAAATGATAGACATACATCTTACTGTGATCATTCAATATGCATGAAAAATCAGAGCTCGCCAAGGGGGAGAAGAAGGCCAAATCCTTAACAATGCACAGGAAGTCATTAAGCAGCCAGCGAACCTGCGATTACATCTGTTCTCAAAGCGCCTTTATCATTTCATTTAAAATCGGATATCTGCTCCTCCCGACCTGCAGGACATACAATGGACAGAAATATTCTGTAGATGGTGATTCGCACGGCCTCCTACCCTTCTTCCCAGATTGGTCCTGGCAGCTCTCAAAGGTACAGGGACCCCAGGCAGTCCAGCCGGACACCTCGCATTCAACGGGACAGGCGATGTGACACAGTTGGGTCGTGTTCGGAACCAGGCCCAGACACAAATCGCTGTCCACAGGGCGGGAAGCTGTGGGTGAAAAGGCCCAAATTAGTAACCCTGTCTTCAGTTTGACCCTCAGAAGCGGGACCTGCTCTTGAAGGATCCCAGCAAAATCCACCATTAGACACGGACTTAGAAATGCTAGACAGTGCTTTCCAGACATCAACCCTGCATGGGCATTTTCTGGAGGACATTCCATAATATTTGTAATTTGCTTTGCAAAGACCAAAAACATTGGGAGACACAGCTGAAAACTCGCCACATGCCTTATGGTCGGATCACCATCTGATATCACGCCAAAACACAATCTGCACTGTTCTTAAACCAAACCGAAACAAAACAAAGTTTGTGAATTTTGTTGGTGTTTAGAAAGAATAGTGCTATGATAATAATAATAATTTATCATTGCAGGAACAAATTCTCACTCCAACTCACTCTGTAAGGCAATGAAAACAAAGGTACCACTGACGGCAGGACAGGAAAGTGCTGCTCCGCCTCATGAATATTCTGCGGTATCTTGTTTGTGGTCCGTAAAAGTGCACAGCTAGATATGTAAAGGGTGAAGACACCGTTTCTTTCCTCCCAAAGGGCATTTGGTTTCCTCTTCAGCCATTTGATAAATGACGCTTCAGCAGTTATACCTGTTTTTCTTTTGAGGATAATCATACATGATCATTTTGATGGGTCCCACAAGCAGTTGCTGATGGTTTGCAACCCAACTGTTTTATTCAATGCAGGTCTAAACACCTGCTGTGGGATCCCTCAGAACTACACGCAAGGTCAGGCCATCATCAACTTGGAAATGTCAAGGAATTTCATATGTACAGTTAGGGTTAAATTTAATGATACATTACTTCTCCCACCTTCGATTTGCTCTGGGGAAATGCCACACTTTTAATTGGATATAAATTAAGCTGGATACAAGAAATAAGAACACAATATAGCATAACGTATGATGTGGTAACATAATAACAATGAAATGGACATTTAACCATTATTTAACCTCTTCCTTAACGCTGTCCTTACTAACACCAAAATGCAGGGTCACATTTTTCAACTCAGTCTTTGATGCATTTATTAAAAATACTCCAGATATCCAGAGAGAAACACTACAGACATCTCATCTTTATTGTGCACCCAATCAACACGCAATTACCTCAAAGCACCTTTTAAATGTTAAATTATTAGTTATTTATACCCCTAAACTGATGCCACTCCTAAGATTTACACCCCGTTCCTGACTCAGATCTATTAACACACTTCATGCACAACCAACGACCAGGCAAAAAGATAGCTACTGCATCTCATGAATATTCTCTGTAACGCTGTTTTCACGATAGGGGTTCCTCCATAAATATGCACAGCCAGACACGTAAAGGGTAAACGTACCATTTCTTCCCTCCCTAAGGGGTAGAGAGAGGAGTGCAGTGTACTATAACCTTAATAGTACAACCCGTTACCCAAAGCTTTTTTTTAATTTGTGATATTTAAAAATAGTTATATATGCCCCTAAACTGATGCCACTCCTAAGATTTATCTCTCTGCCTGTCTCAGATCTATTAACTCATCTGCTTCAGTCCCCTGGTTACTCTGGTTAATTAGGACCCAGGAGCTTCCAGAGAAACCATCCAGCACCACCTCATGTCATGCACCAAGACCTCAGCGGCTCTCGACGCCCGAAAGCAATGGAATATAGCCGGATTTCAACAGCATGTGTCTCAGTGCCTCCCTACAGCGATCAAAATCGATAACTGCCGGGATCAAAAGAATCTGCAGAAGGCCACAAGGAAGGAAGCGAATAGCATTACAGTGCTTTACAATCAGCAGAAAAAGTTTATAGATGAACAGTGAATTGGCTTCTCTGTCCAGAAAATTTCTGTTCTCCAGCCCAGAGACCCGAATTACCTGAAGCATCTTTGAATCCAAAAGGAAGGATGTTATATAGGCAGGCCAAATATAACAGCTTCCCTTCAGAGTGCTGTGAAAAGTCACCACCACAGTATTTTGGCAGGGTAAAACACGAGTTCTTAAGCCAGTGGTAATCTGTGTGTGACTCGAGCAGAGCAAAGAGTCTCAGATTCGAGAGGCTCTTAGACTGTTGTGGGGAAATGAGAGATGTAGAGAAAATAGAATAATAGATTGGGGCGGAGGAGCAGAGAAGTTCATGATGACGGAAGGATCAGGAGCTTGTATTGACCAGAGAGGAGAGAGAAAAGGATGACAGGAACAGGGAAAAGCAATATTTAAAACAGACGGGGCAAGGCATCGAATAAACAAACAATAAGGACCTGGAGGAGAATGTTCATAGTGTAGCAGCATACAGATATGAATCAGAGATTTTACTTACAGCACTGTCTTCAATTATCTTCCATGTAAATGGTTTAATTAAATAAGCCTAGTTCAGCTCAGTTGAGAATACAAACACATTAACACAATATGCTCACACGAAGCCACCTCTCGGTGAAATGTAATTAAACACACTTAAAAATGTTAGGTATATTACAAGACATTTACAGATTTATTCATTAGGGTTTGTTTGCATGGTTTATTCAATGTCAATGCAGTGATCCAATTAAATGCGGAAATTAAAATATTTTCTATCTTCTTTTCATATTTTTACAGGATATAAAAGGAACAAAGAATTTTCCATTTTTTGTTTTGCAAAGATTATATTTTTATGCTTATTCTATGTCATTAATTTTATACTTCCGATATGTCTTTATTTCACTTTATACTTTTATTTTATACTATAAAAACATTTGCAGGCTTCCTTTCCCTGTTGTATTAAAGCATTTTTCACTTTGTGTTTTTCCGTGTTCCTCTGTCTTTATTTGTGTCTCTTTGTTTCTTTGTGTCTCTCTGGGCCTCTTTGTGTCCCTCTGTGTCTCTCTGGGTCTTACTGTGTTTCTCTGTGTCTCTCTGGGTCTTTCGGTGTTTCTCTGTGTCTCTCTGTGTCTTTCTGTGTTTCTCTGTGTCTCTCTAGGTCTCTTTGTGTCCCTCTGTGTCTCTCTGGGTCTTTCTGTGTTTCTCTGGGTCTCTCTGGGTCTTACTGTGTTTCTCTGTGTCTCTCTGAGTCTCTTTGTGTTCCTCTGGGTATATTTGTGTTCCTCTGTATTTCTCTGTGTCTCTCTGTGTTCCTCTTTGTCTCTCTGGGTTTCTCAGTGTTTCTCTGGGTCTCTTTGCGTTTTTTTAATCGATCTATCCATTTTCTGAAACTGCCTGTCCTTTTCAAGGTCATGGGGGGGGGTTCAGAGTCTATGAGTACAAGGCAGGGAACATCCCAGGACAGGTCACCAACTCATCAGAGGGCACATTCACATACCAGTCACTCACACATGCACACCTATGGGAAATTAATCAACTCTAATTAACCCCAACATGTTTTGGTGCTGTGGGGGGAATCTGGAGTACCTGGAAAAAAATCCCACAGCAACACAGGGAGAATATGCAAACTCCACACACACACGGTACCCTGGCAGAGACTCGAACCTTAGTCTTAGAGATGGGAAGCAAAAGGGATGCACCACTGCACCACCATGCTATGCTTGGCTGCTTTAAATAAATGTCAAAACCTGAAGAACTTTAACACGACGGTATGCTTTGCAAGGTGAGAACTAATTTTAATTCAGTTTTCATCTTCCATGTATAAGAGCGGCTGCGTGTATCTGGAGCTCATGCGTGGGTATCTGCCAGTTTACCCATTTGTGCCCATCCATCCATAACCGCTTATCCAATACAGGGTCATAGTGAGCCTAACCCTATCCAAGGCAGCATAGTGCTTGAGGCAGGGATGTTTTCTTAGTTAATACACTCATTTGTGAATCAAAGTTCAAGTCCATGTGTGCTTTTACCTTCCCTGTTTACCAAAAAATATTTTAATTGCTTAACTGAAAATAACTCCATTTGCATCCATGTAAAATGCTGGATATTTCAGGCAAAATATTTTGCTACAAGGTAAAACAGCAAAGCTCTCTGGTGTCTTGAACCAACAAGCTCCAGGGTACAAGCCTGCCTGCTTAGCCACCAAACGACCCGCCAGGCTGTCGCCATAGGCTGTTGAAGCTGTTGCCCATAGGGGGCGCCCTTCCTTTCACCGATACGGAAGGATATCCCCTCCCATGGCTGCAGGCTGACCACAGCTGGAGCTTTGATATCCTGTTGAAGCTTTGATATCCTGTCCTCCCACCTCCATGTTCCGCCTTCCGGCTGCATTCCTTTGATTCAACCCATTTTCTCATTCATTTTTAATTTCCACCAAACTTAATGCATTATGAAAAAAACTCACTCTTCACACGTTTATTAATCTCACTACC
The DNA here is from genome assembly GCA_026776945.1 of Isichthys henryi. NCBI lineage: Eukaryota > Metazoa > Chordata > Actinopteri > Osteoglossiformes > Mormyridae > Isichthys > Isichthys henryi. Next base: position 828,332 of record JAODJX010000049.1, on the reverse strand, counting down.
CACCGAGGGCCACTTGCGCTCCTTACAGAGAGGGAGGAGGCTGTGACTCAGATCCTCTTTGTCATTCATCTGATTGGTGCGTTTCGCTTCTCTTCCTTTACTTGCATTACAATATGAAAAGTAAGGGAGCTCTAATCCTCCCATTTAACAACGAAATGTCTGATATTTTTCCTATTACTCAAAGTCATCTTTGATATTGTGAAGCTGTTAGAACGGACGGCCAGCTTGGATGTTTTTAGACATACAATCAGCTAAGGTAACCAGGAATGAAATTAAGGGAATGAGAAAAACACAGAAACTGGAGCAGAAAGCGAAACAGTAATTGGTAAAATCCATCTCTGTGGAGTGTCACTCCGCAGTTCCCAAAGACGGCTGTAAAGTGTGACGGATTGGCAAAATCCCACTGCATCACGTGGTCATCTATAGCATCGAGGGTTCAGCCCCCATGTAACACGTTCTACGTGGCACTCCATCATGCCCAAAAAACGTCACCGCGGCCCCCTACGTGCTTCAGGCCCGGCTAGGCCGACACCGCGTGCCGCTGGCCCCGCGTATGATAGATATCGACTCTCCCTGCGGTCAATAAGAAACAAGCACGGCCTGTTTTGGGGCATTTCCATCAATCATGGCATTAACGTGGGGGAGAGGCCCCCGGACAAAGCGTGACGGGGGGTTTTCAGATTTACGGATGGGACGGCTAAACCTACAAAAGCCGCTGTGCTGTGGGCGGGCACCCTTACCTTCTTTGATCGAGCCGAGGGGCGGGGCCATGTCGACACTAGCCTGCACACAGAATGCCTCCCTGCTTTGGACCCCGCCCCCGCACAGGCCCGTCTGGTTGCCACGGCGCCGGTCCTGCTGGCTCAGGAGCGTGTCCACCCTGCACTCACTCCACTCCGTAGTCTTCCAACTATACCTGCAATGGAGACAGAGGGACAGAACCGTGAGCAGCCCCGGCTTCGGAACAAGCCTTTGACCAGCACTGGCAGGCATTGCTCTTTGCTCTGCACACTGAAACGGGGGAGAGTCCCTTGGAGAGCTAATCAGTCATCCAGCACTCAGTGAAACGCACCGGCTTTGCAGTTGAAAAAAACTACATAAATCCAAAAAATAACAGGAACACATAGGTGCCGCATCCTGAGTTATTCCCTGCCTTGCGCCTGTAGCTTCTCGGGGAGGTTCTGACCCCCGCAGCCCTGAACAAGACAAGCAAATATGCAAACTGGAATGAATGAATAAATAAAACCAGTCTTTGTCTGAATAACTGCTTACAAATGGCAAAAGGGGGGATGTGTCACTGCAGCAAGCTTTATTAATACTACGAGGTATGAGCTATAAAACAAATCATATAACACAAAAGTCCCGATTAAGCCTGATGGTCCACAAGAACAGGGTGGAGAACGTTTAAACATGGATTATTTGAAGAGGCCTATATCATTGCCATACAGAGGTAATATATAAAACAATGCTATAGACACTCCATTGTGAGGTAATGCTATAAACCTTTATCTACTGTGTGTGTGAGTCTGTGGACAGATTCATAAATCTACTGGCACTACTTCGACCTTCCATTAGCCGTCGTTTAGACGATTCCTTTAAAACACACCACAAGTCTTAAATCTTTTTAATGTAATCGGGAAGTTTAATGAACGGCATGTTTTCACAGCGGGCGTGCTGACCACTGCTGAGCACTACTGAGCACGAGTGCAGCCCCTCGTGCCAGGTGAAAGGGAACCCAGCCCGGAGCTCTGAGTCCCTGCTGGACTGGACGAGGCCCCCTGCCATCTCACAGCATTTCATATTCATGAGGTGCGGGCTCCTTCAGTGCCAACGGGACCTGACGGAGTAGGAAACCTCAGCGTCTCCAGTGAAAGGTTCCACCTCGCTGCCACTCGCACCGACGCATTTCCTGGGCCTGTTTAGCACTCCGCTGTGGATAAGTGATTCCGAAAAATGGAAGCATGCAAATGGATGGCAGCAGCATATATATCAACCTGCCACAGTAAAGTGTGCGTGGGGTGACGACAGCGTCATGGAATCCGTGACCTTCGGTCCGGAAGTTCAGATGGAGTGCATCCGATTTGAGCCTTTCGTTCGTGTTTGTAAATAAACCGAAGATGCGGGTCCCAAAAATGACCCAGAAGGTCTGGCTACATGTGACGTGAAAGCTTCACCCCCCAGGAGGCCGCCTCATCAGAATCAAAACCATAAAACTTTTATTATCCCTAAGGAATCTGCTAAACTACTTTTCTGCTGCTGTAAATGCTGTGAGTCCGGTGTGGCCAGAAAAGCAGGTGTTTGGTCACAGGTGGGTGCATCTTAGCGGGAGGGCGTCAGTGCCCATCGTGCCTGATAAGCACGGGCATTTCTAGGGCGCGTCAGATGAGTTGGACGCCGTGCTCGTGGCCGCTCCGGTCTCCAGCGGCTGTCTGTCTGCAGCTGGCGGGGGTCCGGTTCTCTGAGCCTTCATCTCCGTCTCAGCCCATATGTTCTCAGCAACATCTTACACCCAGGGCTCCCCACGGCGCACGTGTGACAGGAAATATCTCAATCATCAGGCAGCGGCGTCTCCCTGCTGCTTCCGCTAAGCCACCTTCTCGCCTCTTCTGTTGTTGCCAGTAGATCAGTTACCAGAAAACAAAGACGCGCGTCCTGTGGAGGCTGCTGGTCACAGCTCAGCTTTTAAGTCACTACCTAAAAGTGCGTAATTTATTCTCCTTAAATCCCACCACATACACCATATGGCCAAAAGTATGTAGATGCTAGCATGACCAACATCTCATTCCAAAGCAAAGGGAACTCATATGAAGCTGGTCCACCGTTAATACTACTGTATAAAAGCCTGACCTTTTCTGGGAAGGCTTCCCATTAGATGTTGGAACTTTGCTGATGGCATTTGTTTGTGTGGCCAACCACTTCACAAGACATTTTGACCTTCACAATCACTTGTCTTGCAGTTGACCTGGGCAGCTGTAGCAGGACAAAAATGTGGTGAACTAACTTGTGGGAAAGATGCCGTTCTATGGTGGTAACAAGTGGAAAGTCCCTAACTTTTCCTGTACAAGAGCCCATTCTGATGCTAATGTTTGTTGTGCCACTGTGTGCTTAATTATACACCTGCGGACAGACCGTGCTAAATCCTACAGACCAAGCTGTCTGCCACCTTACTTATCAGCATAGTCGCCATGGATATGTTAGTATAAACGATGCGGGTGACTTACACAGGGCATGGCGGTATGCCGTCCCCCTGGGGCACGCAGGGCTCCATCTCCTCCAAGTCCGGGCAGCCGGCACCATCGCCCACGGCGACCTGCAGCACACGCCGGCTCCGCGAGCGCTGCCCCTTGGGGCCGTTCAGGTCGTAGCACTTCTTGGAGCATAGACCCCACTCGGACCAATCGCTGACCTCGCAGTCCTTGGTCACCAGGCACGAACGGAAGGCCACCGGCAGTGTCTCCTGGGAACACAGGCTGTGATAGGAGAGAGGAGCCATCAATCAAACGTTCCGCCTGCCAATCATGCGCCTCTAAGAGTGACCACAGCTCGGCAAGCCCATCAATCGAACTGTGTTTTTCATTTATTTTATTATAGTGCACTTCAGATGGAAAGGGAACAGGAGAAAGACAGCGGAAGGAGGTATCGGCTTGAAGTAGGACACTTCTCATTAGAAACGTGGCAATTTTGTTTTTCCAATTTCCAAAGCAGCACAAACAAGCAATCACAGCTCTTTCATAAAGAAAGATTACAATAGTAAATAGCATGGCCAGGGACTCCTTAAATGACTGGTAATTTCACAACGAATCATCGAAAATGTACAATTATCTGTCTTTTTGTTCTTCTCCCTCCTGGTCTTGAAGAGTCGTGCCTGATAGACTATTAGGGATAATTACATGCTTACTCCATTCTCGCTGCCTCCCTGCCTGCAAGAGCTCCTTCAGAGGCCACTTTCACGCCACCCGCCCCCCTCCCCCAGAGGTTTTCCAAGCCCCCCTAAAATTAAATAAAGCCCATATTCTTTCATTTTATATTCTCCACACATTTGGCACCAAAGATGCACACGTGTGGTTTAATCAGAATCCCAGCAATACATGTATTGAGATGCGATGCCTCTCGCTTTCTTACAATCTACAGTATACGTCAGATAAACATTAGTGAGGCGATGGGGGAGTGTGGATGTAGGAAGAGAGGTGAAACCTCAACACTAACCTCCAGTTGGTCATTAATTATTAACAGTATAATTCAAGGTTTCCCCTAAAATCAGGAGAGAGGTAGCGAAAGCTTGCCAGAGCAACTGTATTCCTATTTTCTGTGTCTGTCCAGCTCTCCAGTTGGCTGTTTGGTTGACTTTTGCTCTCCCAGATAAATCCAAAGGGTTTTAATTAAGTCCCCCATTCTATCCTCCCTGTGTGCCGGAGGATGCAGATTTTCTACTCATGTAATTTCCATATATATGCAGCCAGATATGAAAATAATCCGGGCAGCTTCTCAATGGCTCCTCCCTCACGCTCCATGCCACATGAGAATCCCAAGGCCTCGCCCAAAAGCAGCAGGGGCCCAGGGGCCCAGGATGGTATTGATCCCTTCCCTCCTTCAGACTCCACCCTTCGGAGGATCCCCGAATACCACAAGCACATTTGCAGCCAGCACCGTCGGGGGCCAGGAGGCATCCCATAACAATTAACCTCATCTAACCCACAGAAAAAGGGCCCGAACAGCCAGTGGGAATGGGGTCTTTGTGTAGAGCGGGAACCTCAACAATCCCTGTCATACCTTCCCATTATTGACGTATATATTACTAATGAAAAGGTGCAGGGCAACCAACCCTGGTGTTTAAAAGAGAAATTCTGATGATTGATGAGTTGATTTAATTTTTAACAGGAGGGATGTATGTGCTTTCCATTTATTTATTTATTAATGATAATATTATTCCATCCATCCATCTCCCAACCACTTATCCTGTATACAGTAGGTGTGTGGAACTGAATATTGCTGATATTAAAAATACACTCAGGGACCATTCTACCTTAGCTGCTGAATAGGTAGGATCCACCGTTTCCCCCAGAACCACTTCCGAAGCAGATGGGTTTTGGATTCAGAGACGCCATTGACTGTTATTTGTGCACTTGTGGCCTCCAGTTCCCTGCACATCTCCTCTGACCTCTGTCATAAACAAAGTATTTTGGACCACAGATGTGCCACTGACTGGATGCCTTTTGTTTATCGCACTGTTCTCTATAAACTGTAGACACTGTAGTGCGGTGAAAGGAAGGCGGCTGATTCGGAAATGCCCCAGCAGCCCCTGAATTCAGACATTCAGAAATGCAGCGACATCACATCACTTTAAGAAGCACTCAGTGGAGGCCATCTTACATCTTAGCCATTGAAATGTGCAGCCAAGCAATAAATGAACCTCTTGACCCTGTCTGCAGACTCTGTGTATTTAGCTGCATTCTAGCATACAAATGTGGTGTATTTGCTCTTGTAACTGAACAGACAACCTTTTGTTAGGTCCCCACTGTAACACGGTATATGCAGGAAGGTCTGTGATGGTTAGGGTTAGGGTTAGGGTTAGCACAGGATCAGCGCTCCACACCATGACACAGCCAGCTGTAAACCCTCTTCAGATAAGTGGTGTTTAATCCCCCGCGAGGACGAGGTGAAGAGATGGAAAACATTTGGTGATACGATGAACTAGTGGTGGGCGGTCGACCCAAAAAAAGCTGTGATATTTATAACGCCATGATCTGAACTGCGATCTTCCCAATTTTGAAATGTACCCTCAAGAATATTTAGGCCCAAACAAGCCTGAACACTTATCTCAGGGTTGCCAACTCTGGTCGGCTGGAGTGAGATTTTCAAGCTTTTTGAGAATTCAAGACAATCTGCACACAAATACACACGCATTTACATGTATGTAAGAGATTTATTACCTTGTAAATAGTCTGTAGGGTTTGCAAACTACACCAACGCTTCTGATGTAGCTAATTTTATGTTTATAATGGGATAATATAGATTTACCGTAAGCGTGGGTGCCACGCCAGTTGCCTAATAGTTGGCAACCTTGCTTATCTAATATTAGCACCATTTAAAACAAAATGCTCATTAAATCCTAAGTCAAACTTTATATAAACATTAAACTGAGTTGTGTCGGTTGCTTTATTTGAAGGTGGAAGAACAGATTTGTCGTATTACCTCTGGAAGTGCTGGCCATCGCCGGCCGAGTTTACAGGTAACTGTGCGCTGTGAAATGTCAGAGTTTGCACGTCTGCGCATGCGAACCCCCTATGCTTTTATTTTTATATCATTCACATGTTATGCTTGATTTGTATCACTTCGTTTCAGGACGTCTTCACAATCCAACGTGATTTCATCAATCACTATATAAGATTCATCTTACAGACAGCTAGTGAGCGACGTCCACCAGCCCAGAACAGGATAGTAAGGCAATATTAAGGATATACGATATTAAGGATATACGATATTAAGGATTCGGATTCTTTGTGTTCTCTGTCTGCTTTATGAAAGTTCAGAGTGTGTATTTATGGGTGTCGTTAGGTACCCCAGTCACGGGGTGGAGGGTGACTATATATTCTCCTGTAGTTCAGAGTGAACCAAAACTGGAAAATATGGAAAATATCGAGTAATTGAATCCGTGCTACGTTCACAAACCGACAAAACGAATTCCTACTAGATGGCTGGGCTGACTGGCCAGCTTATATTACAGGTCTTGATCAGGGGTTCTCTCCTATGTGACATACTTGAAAAACAATTCAACGTGAGCTATCGGCATGGCGGATGGGGAAGTGTGATATGCACTGGGTAGTGACACATGTTATTACTGGCCATTGAAGTTTGACGTTTGGAAGGATACAAATGTAGGAGGATGTAAAAGATCACGATGATTCGCATGAAAAGAAGATCGTGGACGTCTTCAAGATCAGATGGTCAGATTGGCCACTTCATTGGGCCGAAACGGGAGCTGGACAAAGGTGGCAAGCTGCCGCGGTCCAATCAGCCGCCAGTAACGGGTCCCATGATCAAGCAGATTGAATGTTTGTATTTTTTTAACAGCTTTTACAGGTACCCTGTGGAAATAGTCAGACTGATCTTCTGTATGATTTCACGCTAAAAGATGGGTGGGGGGGAGAGACGTCTCCATGGTGACCGGATGGCCTGTCTCCTCACCGGCAGATGAACTGCAGCAGTCAGAGTCATGTGACTCAGGGACAGATGTGGGGGACCGATTTTACCGAGGGAAACGAAGAAAGTGTTTCGCTGAGATGAGGGAAAAATACACAAACTCGCCCGAGGGGAGGGGGGTCAAAGAGACAATGGAATGGGGCGTGGGTGACAGCATAGATAAGTTCACAAGAACCCCAAGAAGAGGTTAGACCGACCTTTGCAGTAAACCATCCAATCAGGAACAGGCAGATTAAAAGACACCTGAGACAGGCCACGCCCTCACCCTACACCCACCTTAAGCATTATGGAAAACTTCCACAAGACTCCAATCTACTCCCTGCGGTGTCTGGAATGCAGATGTTGCCCGTAGCAAGTAATAATCAAACGATGCTGTATATTAATCAAGCAATGCTTTCACTCTGCCTGAGCAATGATTAAAAGTTAATTTGATGACTATACAAAATAATTATTCATCATTACACAGTGGCCTTGTACTTGAATAACTGGTAATGGAAGATGAATGGATGGAGTATTCACTGTCACTGAAAGGCTTTTTTTTTAACTGATCGAAGCTCACAGCAAAAATGTAATTAGTCAAATTACACACACAACATATGGAAGCATTACATGAAGTGTACGGCAAGGACAGCCATCTAATTGCACCCCCGCAACCCTAGAAAGTTGTACCACTAAATACTAATCATGTTCCCTTCAGAAATTACTGGCTTTTCTTGGAGATTTTTAAATAAGCTGCTGTATATTCAGGGCCGGATTCAGGCACAGTAAACTGGGCAGCTGCCTAGTCGACAGAAGGGGGCCCAGACAAAGTCAGGGAAAAAATACGAAGAATTACACAAAAATTTTAAATAATAAAAAAATAAAACCATATACATCACATATTACGTACAGGCTGAAACATGGCCGACTGTACTCAGAGGAAGGGAATTGGTGGGGGGGCGAAATGGCTAGGACTGACCTGAGATCAGCGGGCATGCCGCTCCGGTGTGTGCATGTTACCTCCCGCGTCTGGTGGCCCACGTGCAGCTCGAAAGACCTGCCCTCCAGCCGGCTTTGCCGATTGCGGTTGCGCTTCTTCTTGATGAGCTCGCGGGCCTCGGGGTCCTTCACCCGCGTCCGCTGCCGGCTTCGCTCCTTGTTCTTCCTACGCTTCGCCTGACGTGCCTGCCGTGACTGGGCCAGCGAGCACGAACTCCAGGGCCCCACCTTCAGGCTATAAACGGCCTCCTCGCCCTGGCACTCGGCCAGCTGGCAAGGCTCGAACTCTGTCAGGTTGGGACAGGCTGTGCCGCCGAAGAGCGGGGAGGCCAGCACGCCACGCACACGGTTACGCAGGCCGGCCCCGCACGTCTTGGAGCAGGGAGTCCATGGTGTGAAGGCAGAGACAACACAATCTCGCGGGCAGGGGATCAGGCAGGCCTGTTCCAGGCGTGGCTTGGGTTCAAAGTACTCGCAGATGACGTCGTCGGCGGGGGTGCTGTCGGCCTTCTGCACGCATGCCACCTCCCGCGTCTGGATGCCCTCCTCCCCGCGCGCGCAGCCCGCCGTCGCCCGGGCAGCGCGCGCCAACACAGGCTCGCAGTGACTCCACTCGCCCCGCTGCCAGTCGTACAGCTCCCGGTGCCAGTCACACACGCGGAAGCAGCTCTGCTGGTTGTCGGGCCGCCCCACCGGCGGGCAGTTGGTGTGCAGCGTGGTCCAGCCGTCCACGTGGGCGCACCACACTGCCCGGCTCTGCCGGCCCCCAGGGCCGCACTCGCTGCCCATGCATCGGCCCCACGGTCCTGGAGAAGTGGCCGAGAGAAAGGGGACAATGGTCAGGGAGAGGTCAAGGAGGAGGAGAAGCAAGATCATCATAAACCATGTCACAACATATCAGAGGTCACATATGACGGAGTCACCCTTGCGCCACGAAGCTTCTCTCCTATCGCCTAGCTGGGACACACACTGTACAATGAATCTTGGGATATGCTGGGCTGCGAAGGATCCTTCAGGTGGATCCTTCATGACTTAGTAAAAGGAGGACGCAGTGCTAGACCGCATTTAAAGGAGCCTTCGAAATGGGACAGCCTTATCGCACTGCTGCGATGCATTCGGAATGCAGAAGCCACATACGATGCAAGAAGGAGAAGTTATTTACATCTATTTTTAGCAGACGCTTTTGTCTGAAGCGACGTTCAAGCGAGACAAAGAGCACATTACAAACATAAGTGCTGTCAAGGAGTCAACCAGGCATAAGAGCAGCTATGCCGAACTTCAATTGAAAGCCCAGCTGTGTCAGCAGAATTGGAGCAGAAGTTAGACAGCAACATCTACACAACGACTTCCAACAAAGCAAGAACCTAATAAGACTATTCAAGGACCAACTTATGTTCTCACAAACCACATGACAAACCATTACGACCCATGAGGGACCATATACACTGCAGGGTGATGTCATCACAACATGTAAATAAGCCCATTGGCTTCTCTCTTAGCTGCCTGTTGTGGTTCTTTATTTCACTGATGTGTCATGATCACCAGGCAGCACAGAACCATTATGGACAAACTGCAGCATGCCTGTTGACAGCCAATCTGTCCAGCCCCTCTAATTAAGCCACAAAACATTAACAGCAAACCCAACGCACATATAAAATGAGGTCACAACCTCTGACCTGAAGGAGAACCCACTAAGCAGCCCAGACGTTACGGCCAACAGACACTGGCTTTTCAGCCTGAAATAATCCATACAACAAACATCTTAATTTTATTCACCTTCTGGCCTATTTCTTGACGTTTTGCACCCCGGAGCTGGTGAACCCTGGCGTGTGCTTATTTTAATTAACAGCTACCGATCTCTTGATTGGGTGAATCATCAGTTTCAAATCACAGTAAAGTGCTCACGGAGGACTCATAATTTTTAACAGGGTTTAAAACTAAGTGATGTTCATTGAAGAGCACATTTAATATTCAGCAATCATTCTCGGTATATATTTCATGAATCTAATATATCCAGATAACTAAATTTAACTCAATTTCGTTAATGCTTTGTTTTCTCAAATTCTGAAAAGCAAAGAACAATTACTGTATTTCACGGATTATTTTAAACACTATTATTCATGGACAAAAAATAAGTCTTAAATTCACCCTCTTAAAGTCGCCCTACACTAACAATTCATTAAACACAGCTAAAATATTCTGGAACTATTCTGGGTTTGAGCATCACAAGCATACAATTCATTCCATCAACAGCTCAGTCAATCATAACCATTATAGATTAATGAAGCACTCAGCGGGAATGAAAGCCAGCCTATGTGATTAGTAACAGAAAATCTTACCTATGTGGTATAGATTCCTTTAACAGCAGATGATGAAGACCAAAGGGAGAGCAGCTCCGTAAACAGTCCTGACAGATAAGCGGCCCAGCATTACAGAACCAGCTGAGTGCAAAACACCACCGTCTCATTCTGGCGACTTCAAAAAGCACCTTCAAATAATGGCTGTTCTTGGGGATTAAGGCTCAATTTCATTTGAATATGGGGTCTCCCATCCTTCATTTAGACAAAACCTCGAACACAACAGAAGCTCCTCAATGGAACCTTCTGAAGTCTCCAAAACAATGGATGCTTAGCATGGATTTCAATATAAAAACTGAAGCAGAGTTTAATACAGGGATGGGGTGCAAAAATGGGGCATGTTTTGGCTGCATCAGTCAGTTATCAAGATGAAGATCCCCAAGATCTCTGCAATGTCATCCAATTATCCCTAATCAAATGGCAGTGAAGGTTCCACGACCTGCTTACTCAGGGGGAAGATGAACACACCATAGCATCATTTTAACGACCCGGAGGAGCCAGTCCGCAGATCCGTCCCGTGGAAGGTGACAAAAAAGACATGCAGAAGCGATAAAAACATTAACAGCTAAACCAGCAGCAGAATTAGCCCACATCCCGCAGGAGCCGATCGATGCGGATCAATAACCCTCACTGCGTGGGATGCGCGCACACACACACACACACACACAAACACACTGACATGAATCGGGACCAACACGTGCCTTTCAGCTACAGCAAACAGTAATTTCTGTACACAATAAGCTTCATTCAGGCCTAAGTGCTCACTACAATTGTGCGGCAGTTGTATAATAACAATGCTTTTCAAAATATCTATTGTTTGATTACAGTGCTCAGGAAAAGGGGGGATGTTCATTTACGCAAAGCAGTAGCAGGAGTCTGCTTTCCAAACCGTAATTGCTCTCTATCGCCTAAAGAGGAGAGCATTTAACATAATTGCCAAACACTGCATACATAACCATAAAAAATCAGATGACCCAGGGTAGGATATTATAATTCAAACATGACTCTCTGCAGGTGCTTTACATAATTTATATTATGACAGCGTGACACAGTTATTCATGGGCAAGGGGTGAGGGACAACAAGGCGGCCTATGACCAGGAAGCACCCCCATCCAAAATCGATTCGAGCTGCCCAGTTTGAGGGTGGCCAGCCGAATGAGGAGGAGTCGTTTTGGGGGGGGGGGGGGGGGGGGGGGGCAGTTAGAATAAGCGGGAGGGTCGCCTCATTTAGTGTCATTTGTGAATGAGC
>JAODJX010000049.1:778311-808022 GCA_026776945.1 Isichthys henryi | reverse complement strand
GGCACACCCCAGGATGCAAATGGTGCATGGCAGGGCACATCCCAGGATGCAAATGGTGCATGGCAGGGCACACCCCAGGATGCAAATGGTGCATGGCAGGGCACACTCCAGGATGCAAATGGTGCATGGCAGGGCACACCCCAGGATGCAAATGGTGCATGGCAGGGCACATCCCAGGATGCAAATGGTGCATGGCAGGGCACACCCCAAGATGCAAATGGTGAAGGTTGACGGAATCTCAGGACGCAAATTTGGCAAGGCAGAGGACACCCTGGTTGGGACACAAGTCCATCACCACATAGTGAAGCACTAAGGGAAATTCAGAGGTCCCAATTCAACTGAACTGTATGACTTTATATGTAACGTAAGGGCCCAGTGGGAATCAGGGTGAGCATGGAGAGAATATACAGTACAAACTAACCATAGCAGAGCTGCTTTAGAACACAGGCAAGCCACCCTGCAGCGGGAATGATGCTACCCCTTCAGCTACCCAGTATCCCACATTGCAGAGACTTTAAATTAACTGAACAGGACAGAATGTGTGATGGGTATGTACTAGCTAGTTAAGAGATGCTGGCATTCATCTAGATGGAGTGCCAACAGGCGTAATACGCTCAAGCTAAACAAGAGCTCAGTTTAACACTGTTTGGCTAACATGCCGTTGCTGTGCAAATTAGATGAGGAACATGCCTTAATAGTATTCCACGGGATAATCCGTCAGCAATAAGAACTGTTGCCGCTCTCATTTTCAGGGTACCTACCCAAAGAAATTTTGGCATTTAAGGATTCGCAAGAAGATACAGATGCCAAGTAATAACAGACGTTATTGCATGTGGCGTGTTAATAGCTGCCATTGACTAACACAGAGTACCAGTCTGCTGCAGAATAGTTACCACTATGATAAGCTTGAGCAGAAGTTCTTAACAACGGAAGCACAATTCATGACTAATAAAATCAGAACTTCAATTATCATGACATCATAGACAGGAGTAGGGAAAATTGGGACAGAAGGAACATGAATTTTGAACCAGAAAATCCTTCAGTGTAGCAGATCTACCATTTTTCTTATCAAGACATAGAGTCATATGAACAGCCCCAAGAAGCTTAATATCAGGAGAAGAAAACTTGGTAACATCTCATCCATAAAACCTTTATAATGGTCGGTATAAGCATTAATAATGCTTTGGACTGCATTATAAAGGTATCTTGTGTATTACAGATGAGAGTTTCATAAGGCAGTCATAATGCACAATATAAACATTGTTATAATGTGTTATGTTTTTTAATAAATATTTATAGCCATGTTTATAATGCTTCATGAATGCATCACAATGCATTATGAATGTGTTTATAAATTACTAAAAACATGGCTTTAAATAAAGTGTTATCGGAAGCTTTTTAACTATAAAGTGCACTACCTTACAATGTCACTCTATGACGGACTGAACTGCAGGAACTTCCAGGAGAGCAAGTACATCTAAGGCTTCCGGGTGAGATTAAGGTGTGGTACAAAGCTACTATATTGGAGCTACCAGAGGTAGAAAGTTCAGGTCCAGAAAGTACAAATCCAGACCAAGGTTTTGTTTGATCCAATCAGCTGAGCATAAAGAGTCACAGTCACAGAGTACTCAAGTTGTTGGTTGAAACAAAACCTTGGTCTAGTCAATAGAAATCTCGGGGATTTACTGAACAAAACATGGTGTTTAACTGGTCAAATGGTAAAATAGCCTTTTAAGATGGAGGTCATGAGATGAGGGAGGAGAAAGCCCAGACCTCAAGGAACACTAGCTGATGCAGGGACACTTAGAAACCAGACATACATCCAAATGGTTGTTGGTGTCCAAGAACAGGATACTCTACAATCCCCTATCAGCTAAGCCCAAAATATTAATAAGAGCAGAACATCTCACTGAGTACAGCTATCATTCAGGTATAGATTAAGAGAATAAACATGGTGGATACTGACCCAAAGTGAGGTTCACCAGGATCACGAAAGAGCAACTGAGATGCCTTTAGCTCCTGAAAACTAATCAGATAATCATCTGGCAAAATTCAATCACCATTACCCTGGAACATGACCAGATGAGGAGAAGCAGTGGGGGGGGGAGGGGGGCATCACATTTTCAGGGAGAGACAAAAAGCTGGCTGCAAAGGAGCAGCAGCACGATGCCTCCCCCTCCGAGCTTTTTATGGCTAGATTCTGCCACCTCATAGCGGGCTGCTAATTTCGGGCTGGGAACTGGGCTCTCACCAGTCACAGCAAGACAGTGTGCAGTAACAATCAGGCCAGAACACTCTGCACTGACTGTAAGAAAAATTCAGGGCTGCAAAAATCTCTGAAGTAAGGCATTCTGAAGGCTTAAAGAGCCCACTCAGGTTTCTAAATGGTCCTGTTTTTATGTTTTTCGAGGTAATCAGCTTAAAGCTTTAAGGGATTCAATCTGAGGGGCTTGATTTCAGTAGAGTGGTTGCTAGGTATGTGGAGCCGTGAGAAAGCTGTCATTTCTAGGCCACAGCTACCAGGAGATATGGAGTGTGGGCATGGCAGAGTGGGAAAAGCAGACTGCCTGACGCTTGTGAGCAGAAACACGGACAAATTAGCTTCAGCTCTGCTGTTCAAGGTGGCTCGCTAGGTCTTCTGGGGATCTGCGCAGCGTATCGATTCCACAATTAGGGCAATAAATGATGGCGCCCCAAGGGGATGCTGAACTTACTGAGCACAAGTCCAAGGTGACAAAAAGCAGGGTGGGTGGAAATAAAATGATATAAAAGCAATGGAAGAACATGTTTACGCTAAGATCTGGCCTGGGATGAGTTTGTGTTGTGAAGCCGACAGTGCCAGGATATAAGCCATTATAAGTGACACTATAAGCCTGCCTTAATGATATAGCTGTTTCCCACCACGTCTCACTTTACCGGTTTCTGTGGGACCAGAGGGTCCACTGTGCCGTAGAGCAGTCCTGAAAACCCAACCCGGAGACAACAGCACAGAGCTTTTCAAGCACATAAAAGGACCTCGGAAGCATTGAGGCTCTTTACGGCTTGACGTGTGGAAGATCTGTTGGAGCTTGGGGCTCTGTGCTCAAGCCAGGCTGCGTGCGGAAGGTACATCTTGGATACGAGTCGGCGGCGTGCGGGACATGAAGACTACAGTCGGAGTCTGTCTCACTGGAAACAGGCCGCTTTGACCGCTCATGGCAGGAAACGTCAACGAGGCAGGACTCAGGAGATGCGGGACAGGTGTTTAGAAGGAGCCAATAGGATTATGGGAGATTCTCCCAGTCACGCCTGTGCTTGGCGGTACCCGTGACTCAACGCAAGGGGTTTATTTGCATGGGGTTTCAACATCTGACCCCATCACTACACGATCGAATTGCTGAAATGCAGAGAAAACCTCTATGCATTAGAGGTTCATATTATTCCATAAATCAATGTGTTCACCATTTTTGTTTATATTAACCTTAATTTCCTACATTATGATATATTTGTCTTCTAATGGACAAATAACAAGCCCAGTGGCATCATCTGCCATCGCTATGGACCAGGAGCCTCGGAACGGCGATCGATATCCTCAGCATCGTGTCTCATCAAGGGAAAGTATCAGCCAGATAAATCAATTATCTCACCAGATGCCCGTCAGCGGCGGCCCCCGCCTGCCTCCGCTTCCTTAGGATGTGGTCTCCTCCTCGGTGGACGGGAAGCTCCAGCATCTCATGCCCGGGGAGATGATGTCGGTGAGCAGCAGCATGGCTCCCCCAGCTACCCCCCTCCTCCGCAGACGTTAATTAAATTTTCAGAGTAGCGCCATCAATTACACGGGCCGCAAGTCGGAGTTGGCGCCAGTGGGGTGCGTGGGCGGGGGGTTTGGGGGTGGAGTAGCCATACAGAATGTAGGTGTTGCCATTTCCAACCCTCCCTGCCACCCCCACAATCCCATAAGCACAGTCCTCCAGGAGGGGCTTCCAACATCGATCTGCGGTGCTCACCGCGCCTTCCTCTGCTGCCATTATCACCCCCGTCGTCTGCTCAATGACTGGGAACCGACCCACTGAATTATTCACGGGGATTTCTCTCACTGATTGGAGGCGCTGGTGGTGCAGGGTCTGAGAAGACATCGAGCCCCCCCACCGAAGAGCTGCAGATGGTGAGATATGAAGAGAGAAAATGAGAAGGAAAGCGAGCTTTGTTGTTCGGGCTGGGCTGGCACGGTTTGGCTGCCATGTGTCCGCTTGTCCGTCCTCCTGTACGGCACACGCACACACACACACACACGGCACTTTCCTGGACCGGGAAAGGGGGGCTTCAGATTTACAGCCCCCCACTGCCACATGTTTCTGCAGGCTGATGGTAACTGGAGAGCTTTTAAAGCTTGTTAGAGGCCACAGGAAACGTCACAGGGAAATAAAGGGACAGATGACAGTGTTGGGTATTACAGAGCTCTCTCTCCTACTCACACACGCATCGCATTACACGTGAAGCCTTGGCTGAACAGACCATTCAGCAAACGCCATAAAATGAGTAAATAAGCGACTGTTTTCACAGCTGATCCGTAAGAAGATGGTGTGAGATCTCCGTAAGATCGCTCTGCCACTGACCCAGAGAGCTGTGAAGACACCTCTCTTCTCTTTTTATTTTTTGGAACTCTCGCACCACATCTCCTCCCGGCCCGCCTGACAACAGGCGGGGACTTTAATTAGAGAGTGTCATGGTATCGCCTATCCTCACACATCTCTCTCAGAAAGCCCCCCCCCCACGGGCAAATTCCTTCTCTGTGAGAGTGTGTGTGTGTCTGTGTGGTATGTGGTGAACCACACTCCCACAGACCGCACGCTTTGACTACCAGCCGCTAGCAGAACGTATCAGAGTACAAAGGGCAGTAGTCGTGTTCCTGTGTGAATTTGGCTTCATTTTCCATACGTGACACAATGCACTAGTTTCAGTGGGCTGCTCGACATTAAACGGAAAAGCCAAATGCTCAGAACGGGGAAAGAAGAGACACCCACGCAAACAATAAGAGCGGACAGAGATCTAAGGGTGAAGTCTTGTCTGTGTTCATCCCGCCTCTGGCTCCACGTGATCAGTTTGTGCGAGTTTCAAAGGGGGTGGGTTCGACTAACTGCAGGATCAAGAAGAGCTCGGCAAGACCTTATGTAGATATCACAGGGAAGCAATATCCTTCTACGGCGACATCCATAGTTAGTTCCTGTCACGGCATGCATTGTGTCCCCCTGCTCCCACGCACACAGTCCATATATTCCTATCTTTGTGGGGACTTACCATTCATTTCTACAAGCATAACCCTAATTTTAACTATGACAACCTTAACCAAAAGTAACCAAGCAAAACACAAGATTTTTGGTTATTTTAGTTTCTTGACTGCATTCACAGCTTTTTATAAAATTGAGGTTTGCATTGTGGGGACGTCCCCACCTGCTAATGAGTAAGGTTTTATCAAACTGTGGGGGCATTTGGTCCCCACAGTGTGTTAAACACAATCCCACGCAGACACACTCCACTTCCCAACCCCACCCCTTCCCTCCAACGCCGCCCCCTCCCTCATTGGATAATTGCCGTAAACAGAGCAGATGGACGCGAACTGCGGTGTCTGGCCGCGGTTGCCGGAGGAGGTGTGTTCTTCGCGTCTTCGCCGTAGAGTCTCACACCAATCCTGCCCACTTTTCTTCCCTTTCTTCGAGCATAAGCTAGTTATTGAGGGAGAGGCTGGCCGTCCCGGGTGTCCGTCGCGGGGGTGAGGAGCCAAGCCCTGGGGGTGCGTGACAGCCTCACAAGAAGACCTCAAGGCGAGGCGTGCTTTTGTGCATGTGTGTCGGGGGGGAGGGGGAGCTTGTGCCCGCACGTCTGCTTTTGCGTGTGTCTGTTTGCCCCGCGTGTGCATATATGTCGGCCCATGTATAGGAATGTAATTGCATTGACCTGCACCAGCCTAGCAGCCTCTCACCTTGCCCCTATGTCAGGCAGACCTTCAGACGTCTTGAAGCTGAATTAGCATAACCCCGTGCTAAAATATTAATGCACACAGCTAAGTGACTCTCAGAAACCCGGTCTCCTGGGCGGCGGGGCGGCTGCGGGATGTGCAGCTCGTGCAGATCTGGAGATGTTAGATTGCTCTTCGGTTCAGATCCATTCTCAGAAAAGAGCCATGACAGTTTCAGTTGTTCCACTTAACAACAAGACAAATTTCCAAATCTGTGACAAAAAATCTGCAAAGCGGCCTTCATTACTCGTGGTGTCCTTTGAAGCAGAAGGCAGCATCATTTTACAGATTAATATTTATTTTACTATTAGTCTTCATTAACAAGAGAGCTGCTTCATTGTACATTTATCCCCAAGCTAAATTAGCACTTAATATCCCACAAATACTGAAAAACCGGAATGTTACATTCAGAAAATGCCAATGAAGCAAGATTTATTTTCAGACCATTGGTGATGGAGCCCCTCCCCACTGCACTGCCATGCCATATTGAGTTGCTTGCCTCTATAAATTTCGGTACGTAACATACAGAAAACTATTTAACTGCTGTTGATTGTGGTGGTGACGGGGTCTTGTGTTGATCAAATGTTTTTTTTTCTCATCTGTTAAACATTGAAAGTCTGAAAATTACCATTCAGCATACGGCAGTTCCTGTGAAGTGACTCTTGAAGTGAGTAATTGAAAAGAGCCAGAACGGAGTATTTCTTCAACCCCGGAAAAAGCATCAAAATAACCAGACATTTGAAGCTGTAGAGAAAGCGGATACAACCCGCCCGCATTCCAATCACAGTGCTCAATTCCTACCCTCGCATAAATATACATTTACCATTACTGTTAAATCATCATACGCGCACGCGTCTGTCTGTCCACTCGACTGGAATCATTTCATGCATCGATATTAGCGGAGACAATTTGGGTTAAACACACTTTGCGCGTGATCTGACAGTCTGCTACAAAAAAGAAAAAATATATATGTTTGGTGAGATGGGAGGCAAAATTAATATTTAATTAATTAATGAGACGACCGTCTCCGGATAGCTGCCGCACGCTGACCCAACTGGAAGCGCAGGGCATCCCCGTGGTTTCCACGGTAAGCAGAGGCGGGATTTCCCCAGCGCGCCTCCACCCGCACAGGACCGCCCGAGCCCCCTGCCCGTTGCGATACTCGACAGCCTGCCCCCCGCATATCCCGATCGGCAGGTTTATCGTCGAAGAGGGTTTAACGGGCAGTCGTTAAAACTCGGCCATTCTTTACTCAGTTATCCACATTTATATAATTAAATATATATATATATATATATAATTAAATATATATATATAATTAAAACAGAGAGGAGATTAAAATGTTGGGCCCAGCGCAAACAACAACCGGGGATGATTTTACCCAAGTTATTTTCGCATATGGATTATTGCGGTGAATGTGGACACTGTCCCCCATTTGAGCTGCTCCCTTTTCCCTTTGTCCTGTGTTTACAGGGATCATTTTCAGGCTTAACGGGACCCTGTACTGCGTAAACGGCTATGGAAGACGGATGAATGTGGATAAAACGTAACAGTAAACAACATTAAGCAGACGCCGCTTCTGGTAATTTGCGGATTAGCCTTACATCCAGTATTTTCTCAGGAAAGAAAAAAACAAACGTCCCCTTTGTCATGACAAACAATAGAACAATAGTTTACTGAACCATAATCCAGCTCACACATGACCGGTCACGGCATTTATTTGAGAAATGATAATTAAATGAACTCCTTTGAGGCTTCCCCGCTTATAATCTTTGGGATAAAAGCAGGAGATTATACATCCTGCTCTTTTTTTTTGCTTTTTTTCCTGGGTCTCCATCAGGGAAGACGGGCACTGAGATCACTGCCACTCCCAATCGGGGAGGCCCCTTTGCCTTCGGTTATTAGCACGGCAAGACTGGGGGGGCAGAGACTGGGAGCTGTCGGGTCTCTTTGCAGGTGTAGCACACATTTAAAATTACACATACGGCACAAAGGAGATCAGCAAACAACAATGCCAGCAGAACTATGGGCTGCTTTCAGGCTCATTGGGTTTATGTCTGAAATCACTTTGCCAGCTGTAATTGAAGCCTCCGCAGACAGGGGGCATCCCGCTAGATGGGGGTACATCTCTGTGAATCCGGGCGCCGAGCGGCTCTATTAGCCAGCTGTGGCGGCATGTGGATGGCCGCGTCGCGCCGTACCCAGACTGGAGACGCACGATCGGCCAAACGCACCTTGTACAGTCAGAATTGTGGGATATCAAAGACACTGCCTCGTCATCTCAGTCAAGACGTCTTGATAGGGCTTCATTTGACTATCAGGGAAACTCTGGTCTCTCCCAAGTAGAGGATGCTGCCTGCTGTGTATCACAGCTGCGTTCAGCAGAGGAACAGGAGCCTCCCATAGTGGTATCACCAGGGTCCCTCCAGGAATGGCTGATGATGTCATTGATTTAACCACAATGGCTACTATTACTGGTATCTAACCTTTTCTCCGACCTTTTGATTTAAAATCGTTCCCGGAGCACACAAACCACATGGGTATTCAAAGAGGACAAAGGAAGGTCAAAAATACAGAGGGTCAAGCGAGGATTTCTCAGGTTCCCATGATCCTTTGCACAGAAGTTTGGCACAAGGTGGGGAAACAAGAATCGTGGGACTGACAATGCAATCAAGTGAATCAGGATCTGAGAATGTATCAGAGTTATTATAAGTGCCAGTGTCACCCTCCCATCTCACGTGAATCACTGTCACATTGTCTGTGTTGCTTTGTACCGAAGCATGACGATCAGAGTTTGAAGAAAGCTACCTGCATGCACGCTGATGACCTCACTCAGGACTGATGCACTTGTCGAAAAATGACACGTTTGTGCCGCCATATAGAGCCATCGCCAATAGAAAGTGAAATACATCACTCATGGAATTCAATCAATGATGCATGTCACAACTCATTCCTGCTCACTTACCACTGACCTTCTCCTGTACAAAGATCAGAAT
This sequence comes from Isichthys henryi, assembly GCA_026776945.1. Lineage (NCBI taxonomy): Eukaryota > Metazoa > Chordata > Actinopteri > Osteoglossiformes > Mormyridae > Isichthys > Isichthys henryi. The sequence goes on along the minus strand of JAODJX010000049.1, from coordinate 799,031 downwards.
TTCAAGGGCACTTTCACTGCAGGTCTGTACTTTTCAGGAAATACACTCATACTATACACCCAACGGCATAGGAGAGAATTTGATACTTTGGGGGGCTGGGGGCACAACTTAATAATTTTAATACAAAGGGCTGTTTAGTGCGGGATAACTAAATTATAATCGGTCCAAAGGCCCCCTGCATACACCACACAAGGGCTGCCCCTCCCTCTTCCAGTACTGGGGGCTAGAATGTTGCTTCTGTGTGGTGTTTGCATGCTCTCTCCCCATGTCACATGGGTCTCTTCCCACAATCCAAGGACACATAGTTAAGCTGACATGCATCCTTAAATTACTTGTTGTGTTTGTGCCCTGCAAAGAGCTGGCATCCCATCTAGTGTGTAGCCTGAACACGATGAGCAGTTCATACAGTAGGAGCATGGACACACACTCCAAGCATAATGTGCTGACATCTGCGTGCTGGCTTCGCTCTGTCAGAGAAGTGGACAGTGAGACCAGCCCGCGGCTGGGGGGCAGCGTGAATGAGGCTGGAGGCAGACTGGCAGAACCAGGGTACCACGTTCCGTCTGGGGCCACTTCAAGGATTAACTGGACAGGAAACATGATGTGTGTGGAACCGCTCTGCGACGACATTCCTTCACTCTGCTCAATAATGTCTGTCTGCAAAGCTGCCAGTGTGTAATAACCATTGCAGATTAGCTGATATGTAAATTTAGTTTCCACCCACGGTGATTTATACTCACACAATATTGCTGCTCTAGAAAGAAAGATCCTCTATCAAGCTGGGTGATTCTGTGATCTGCTAAATGGAAACGAATGCAGTGACAGCAGAAGTGATCCGCGTTTGTTCCATCTAACTGAAGACAGATCAGTTATTAGTGCTGCGTAAAACTGCAGTGATGTAATGAGAGCTTTTATTGGAGCCCAGCAGTAGTGTGGCCTCTAATGGGGGGGGGGATCTACTGCTACAGTCAGGGCAGCTCAGCTCATCCCCACATCTTCAGCCTTTGGGGACTCAAACCTACAATGCGCGTGAAGTTTGCATGTTCTCCTCTTTCTGTCCAGTGCATACTCTGATAGGCTGCAGGCTGCTGGAAAACGCTGGTATGGATGTACCAGGTTTACTTGCACAAGCCTTATACACAAATAATCCATAATCCAAATAATCCAATGAAAAGCCCAGGCCTTCTGTGACCGGCAGGCAGGATCACAGCGATACAAGCTGTGGGGTGAGCAGGACGGCCCCTGTCTCCCCTACGCATGGTCTCTCCCGTGCTTCCTGTGACATGGTTCATATCAGCTGCCTACTGTTTCCATGAACTACAGCGAGGGCGCGTGGCCAGCAACTGGTCCAAGCCATAATATAAAGGGGGAGGAGGGGTTTAATGAGGTCAGCATCCATGCTCCCCATGATGCATGAAGAAGGGACCCAGGCCCTCCCGGACTGGTGTGTGTGTGTGTGTGTGTGTGTGTCCAATGGGTCAGTATCCCATCTACTCCCATCCTGGCTGCAGTCAAAACTGACCTATTTTACTACTATACACAATATAACAAATACTCAGTCTCATATTAACACAATTATGAGTTAATTAACATTCTACATAACAGCATAAGAACCTGTAAAAGAAACTGTGGTACAGTCTATTACTGGTAATGCATGCCCCACAAAGACAGAAAACCTGCATGCCCACGCGAGTGCAAATCCCATTGGGTGGGGCCACTCCACGCCCGTCATTAAGGACGAATCAGTGAGACCCAAAAGAGCCTCCCATCTGTCGCGTCAGCAGCCATGCCTCCCCATTCCCTTACGCAGGCCACCCTGACCCCCCGCCCCACACACACACCTGTCCCTCTGAATGCCGCCGGGTCCATTGTGTCAAACCCGTACACCTCTGGCTAGCACCTCTGACCCTACGTAGATCCGACACGGTACCCAGGTCTGCTATACTGCTCCCCTCCTGATTCTGTTACCAGCAAACCGTGAGGATGGAGACGTGATGACAGAGGCTGATGATGGCTTCGCACGGGGACAGTGAAGTGGTCTGGGAGTGACAGCTGGAGATAAAACAAAACCGCCACCCGCTTTTCAGGTCCTGCGGCCGTCGCAAAGTAGCTGGAGAGCTGCCCACTCCAGTGAAGCCCCCCCACCGTCATCACTGCCGTTGGCATGACGACAGCAAAGGTCCCCCTCTTTGACAAAAACCCACCAGGCTGGATGAAAGCACATATTTCCACAGTTTCAGTCCATTTCCCTGCTTTCTTTTACTGGGGGTGGAGGGGGGGGCTTGCCATTGGAACCTTTCTAAAAACATAGGGACGGATTACATTTTGATCTTTTTTAATTTTTCATAAAACAGCTATGCATTCAATGCTATTTCTAAAATATCCAATGTCACATATTAACAAACCTGATGATTTGGTATGGGCTGGCCCCCCATCCTGGGTTGTTCCCTGCCTCGTGCCCATTGCTTCCGGGATAGGCTCCGGACCCCCCGCGACCCAGTAGGATACGCGGTTTGGAAAATGGATGGATGGATGAATGATTTGGTATTGGCAGCTAAATTCTGAGTAGGAATATGTGCTGTACAGTACATAACACAAATGAATACGTGGAACAGTTTTGTGGTTTACAAGCAGCTGCAGTATTAACATGACCCGTAATGGGACTGACGAAAAGGATCAAATATCACCATAAATTATGTATGATATTGCGTCCGGATTCTTCAGTCCTGCTGCAGTCCAAGAATGCGCAGTTAGGCGAGTTTGTGTCTCTAAAGTGCCTGTAGAGTGTCAGTGTCTCATGCCCTGTGCTGAATGGGACGGCAATTTTATTGACATACTGGTTTATAACTCTGGTCAGTAACTAATGACAGTATGCGGGAGACCCTGTACAGAATAACCAGGCAGATTAGAAAGTGTTTTTTTTTATTTTTCTTCAAAAACCCACAGATCTCTGCATTGCTCATCAGCCACGGTGCTAACAAGCGGTAAGCAGTGGTATGGGAGGTGCGTGGTATGGGAGGTGCGTGGTATGGGAGGTGCGTGGTATCGGAGGTGCGTGGTATGGGAGGTGCGTGGTATGGGAGGTGCGCTCTCCAGCGGTCATTGACCGACGAGATGACATGGCGCCGCTGTTATTTGTTTGAGAGCTTCCACAGCAAAAGGGGCCGCGTTGTCGACGTTGTCGCCGCCGTTAAGCTCCGTCCGGCTCACTTATTGACCCCAAGCCGAGAGCACGCTGTTCATCTCATTATTTGGGCCGCCGGTGCGGAGCCGCCTCGCACCCCCAGCTGGGTGGCCCTTCCTCAGTGCCGCTCGTCAACCTCACCACGCAGCAAGAATAACTAGCAAACCCAGGCCTCGAGGTCTGGAGTGGGGGGGGGGGGGGCTAATTCAATTTCCTAAAAGGAAGCGGTTCCATTCACACTCTATAGAGGACAGCGGTGAGCGAAAGAACTCTGTGGAGTGTGAAGAAAAGAATTATGGGAAGGGATCTGTGTAGCATAAACTGAAAAGAGGGGTGGGTAGGGAAGGATGGAGGAGAGGGGGCAGGCGAGTTCAAACATTGATCAATATTGTATAGGCGAAGAAGCTATGGAGGGTTGGCGTATCTCCAAACGTCAAAGAAACGTGTGAGCAGATCGCAACCGACTGTCTTATAGGTCATGGAGGAACAGATGGGAAGCCAAAGGGAAAAGCAGTATGACGGTGAGTCCCACCTACTTTTATTGATGTTATTAAGTAAAAGGCACCTCAAACTAAAATCTATCCTTCCGCCTTTTTGAATCCCTGAGATCGGTGGAAAGACAGCCAAGCTGGCGGGGGCAAGTCATCAGTCAGCGGAGATTAAGGTGCTGGGGGGACCTTAAAGGGGGCTCAGCAAGTGACCCTGTGACTGCAGACGCCTCGCTGGAATGGCCGGCAAGCCCTTTGCGGACAGGTGACGCCATCTGTCAGCCGCTGCTTAAACCGGGGACTTAAGCATCAGTGCTTGAAGTTCTGTTAATCTTCATAAACCCCCGGGGGGTGCCTGTTATTACACGTCCCCACATTATTTTATCTGGTGCATCTGAAGGATGATGTCACACTCCGCGAGAGAGGAGCCTATCGCACGCCCGCCGTCGCCAAAAACGACATAATAAGACTCAAAGTAGCCGCAGCTGCCAGTCGCCGTAAATGGATTCTCAGTGCTGAGCCTGGTGTTACTGGTTTGTATTTTTTTTTTTAAGATAGATTTTCAATAAAACCCTTATTCTGTGCTTTCACAATCAGAGCAATCAGCACTAAACCGCTGAAGATTACATGACTGGCTGGTTACAGCCGAACCACGAGAAATATTTCACATGCGTTGATCATGTTATGCGTGATATTCCTTTTGTTTGGCTTTATGTGAGAAGCAGGAAACAGGACAAATGAAACGAGACAACTGACAGCTAACGCCCCCCCCCCACTCCCCGTTCTGGCAAAGATCTCCAGATTCACCACCAAGATCACAGGACTGAGAAAGATGAGGGGTGGAGATGAGGGAGGAGGGAGGTGTGCACGACGGGAACATGTGCGTATTTGTGTGTGTCGGGGAGGGGAGGAGCGTAAGTAAGCCAGATTCACTGACGATCGTAATTATAACCATGACTATGAAGCCTGGACTCGTCGTCTCTGAAATACCTTCTATCTTCAAGAAGAGACGTTTACGTGATCGGAATGTGTCATTTTATCCTCTGCATCTAAAATTTCATTGAACTAAGATTCTTTGCCTGAAAATGCCTGGTTTTTAAAATTCTTTTGATTTTTTTTTCCCCACGTCAATATAACCCTAGTGATCTATTTCACTAAAAATGAATCCCATCAGGATGACGTGGCAGGGATTAGGAATGTGACTGCTTCCGAGTTTGCCGGCAGGTGGACGGATAACGTCGGTCCACGATGGAACAAAAACACAGGATACTGCCATCATCGACTGGAGGGTGGTGGGAATTCTGAAATGTCACTGGTCTCCAGATGGAATCCCAGTTTTCTGAAGCTGTCCAAATGTTCACATGGCAGGAGCAGATGAAAAGCTACACTGTAAATGTCACATTCGCTTCAAGTCCCCTTGATTACATTTTTTTCCCACAGATTCTTGCCCCAAGTACCGTTCAATATTCCGATCGCAGCAAGGATGGATCATGGAATCTCCCAAACCGGGAGGGTGTTCAGGTATAAATCTGCTGCCAGGATCATACAGAAGACGTCGGACCTGACCTAAATTCCAGTTTGGGTGACGATTTACATCATTAGCAAAAAATATTCACAAATTTCACCATCTGTGTACAAATCGTAAAATCACTATGGCGATTTGCCCCCTGCAGTGATATTTTACGGATATTAACACATATTAACACCCCACATTTCACCCAAACAAACAATATAAATGCACTGCAGCAATATACTAGAAAAACATTGTATGTTTTCGGCTTACTGGGCAATATGGTATTAGCTTTAAATCCTCTTATGACATTTTAAGCAAAGTTTACAGATAAACAATACAATAAAACCAGTAATCCACCCTGCATTCCTGTATCAGTCAGTTACTGGGTCTTACTTTGAGCCCAGCCACACACACACACACACACACACGTGCACAGGCCGATTCTCGCTCCATGCAAACATGCTGGTAAAGCTGCGATGGTGTAACAGGCCGCCATTTGGTGTTTCATGGTCGGGTGACATGTAGGATAGTGACATCGGCTTCCAGTACGCATCTTAAACAAACAGCATCAGTCTGTCATGTGAGGCACAAAGTGTCTGTAGATAAGATGGAGAGGGGAGCAAAACATTGATGTATTGCATGACAGACGCCTACCATTCTGGTGTAGCTTTGCTCTGCTCTTTTTCTCAGAGTAAAATCTGTCATCTATTCTGTCATCCCGGGCCTTTTGTGTGGCCGGATTTTCACCTCATCAGCTTGTCAACATGGCGATGTTTCCAGTTTGAGGCTGGCCAAATCAGTGCATATTTTCTGCTCCGCCCACCAGTTTTGGCGGGTGGGGGTCAGGCTTGAAGGGTTGGCATAGGTCAGATTGTGGTGTCTGTTGGGGGGGGTCAGAGCTCATATTTCACCCACAGAATCCATACCCCGCTCGGGCTCATTTTTATGAGGTCACTTTACAAAAATATTATATTAATTACTGTTTATATCTACTAGATGTAACATAAGATGTTGCTTGAGAAGCCGCAGAGCCGGCAGAGGATAAGATGGACTGGAGATGAGGAGGTATGAGGTAGGCCAGGACCTGAGTGCGTTTGAGACTGACCTGCCCACCGGAAAGGAGCTATGTGTGACCATGCAGGCAGTGCTGAGGTAACTCGGGCTTCTTAGCTCTCCCGGGCTCAGCGTTAACACACAGACTTCTTTGATTTACACATTACACATGTAGTGCAGTGTTTCCCAATCCACTCCTTGGGGACCACAGCCGGTCCACGTTTTTGTTTTCTCCAAGCTCCCTGCCAGACAGTCCACATTTTTGCTCCGTCCCAGCTCCCTGCCAGACAGTCCACATTTTTGCTCCGTCCCAGCTCCCTGACAGACAGTCCACATTTTTGCTCCGTCCCAGCTCCCTGACAGACAGTCCACATTTTTGCTCCGTCCCAGCTCCTGAAAAAATGTGGGTTGCCTATTGGACCCAAGGACCGGACTGGGAAACACTGATGCATCGTTTGGGCCCCTGCCATTTATATGCCGTCCTTTGAATGCTTGTGTCACTGTTTTTCCCACAAGAACATCACTGTGTAAAACTGTAGGAGAGGTGCAGACATGCCTGGACCAGATGCAGCCAGGTGACTGTCTCCTGTCATTTCATACACCTGTATGCAGTGTCTAAAAAAATAAGCCTCATCTCTGACGCACAATCCTCTGTAGACCCCAAAATCGTCGTTTCCCAGTCCAGTTCCCTCTGGTTAAGTCTCAAACAGCTGTCATGCGTTTACCCCTCCCTCTCTGTAAAACGCCCTCATTCCATCCGCCCAGCCCCACCTCACATGCGTCTATTCATCGGCGGACAGAAGAGCGTTTCACGCCCTCTTTCTCCCGCGGTCAAACAGAGGCAAGATCGTGTCTCCTCAGTTTCCCTTTGTTCCTGGTGGTAACGGCCAGTTTGTTTTTCTCCTAAAGCTGCCAGTTGTTCTCAGTATAATGAAAGCGATTGTAGCGGCCAGCATAATAGATGATCAGTTCGCCTAAGGTGGCGGAGACATCGGTTAAACCTTTCACTGCCTTCTGCTGGACCAGGCAGCAAGCACATGTGTCAAAGGCCCCCTCCAAACTGACCACAGATCAGCGCTGTGCGACACGGCTCTGCAAGTGAATTACAAATGAAACGAACTCTAGAAGATGCCAGCTTCCTTTTGCTGTGTTAACCGGCGCTTGAGTCAGAATAGAGTATTGCTGGAAAGGCCTTAGATCCCGTACACAGAAGAACTGCATATGGCTCAGGGCTTGCGGACACTCAGAAGATGAAGGGGGGCTCTTCCCCTTCGCCTGAATGTCACTTCATAAGTGATATTAAATGAGATTCAAATGAGATGCAAATATATTCGAATTCTGTCATGCTTATTGGACAGTTACCGTTCTCCAAAGTAAAGTATATGCTTTAATGAGCCAAAACGACTCACATTAAATGCACTTTATAAAGCACATACCATAATACCACTGCTGGAATTTGGTATGTTCTAGTTCAGAGACACATATTAGTACTCTTTTTAAATTAAGGCAACACGTCAATACATAGAAATTCAAACCGTTTTTTTACAGTGTTCCACATGTATCTGGATGTTGCTGTAATAGCTATATAACTGTGTATGCAATACAAGGCCATGGTTAGAAAGCGCGAAAAAAGCGGCACCCTGTAGGGGGCAGCATATACAGTCATGTGCTACGGGAAATTTAAAGCCACCCGGGTCTTATTCCAGGAAACTGGAGTGACCAGGGGAAAATGTACAAACACTAGAAAAGCATGCAAACTTCACACACATTCGCACAAAGTAGGGGCAAAATTCCTCAGCCATTATAGGAAGGAGCTTGTAAGTTTGCTCGCCATTTCTTTCCTCCCCACATCCACAGACCTGTTCAATTCGCTCTTCACTACCGCCTGACATTTCCCAGTATGGCAGAGGAATGTCAGAAAGCCCCACCCAGTGCTCGGAAACACCCCCCCACCCCCATGCTCGCCCTCACACAGAAAACTAATGTGCCTGCTACACGAAACCGTAAAACGAAGACGCTCTGTTTGATTTTTTTGGTAATTACCACGGCTCCAGTGGGAACTTCAGGACATTCGAGACGTTGGAGGGAAGAAGCAAACTGCGTGAATAATGAGTTCATCAAACCATCTCTGGCTTAATGGGATTCCGCCGCGGTTCGGGGCGCCGTGATGGCGGCCCAGCTTGGCTGAGTTATGATCTCCATCATGATCAGCCTGTCGTCATGTTCCCACATCAGCTACTCCATCCTCATAAGCACTATGGAGAGAGGAAGCCACCGGGGAAATATTATAGGGCCCAATGCTACACCATGCATGGCAGTCAGATAAAGGAGCCATCTTGGTGGGTTCTGGAAAGTTCCTGGCATCTTCTAAAGAGACAGGGACCTGCAGCCTCAGCCCTCTCTTCTCCCCTTACTAACGAGGACCGGCTCCAATCGCAAATGCTTTTGTTTACATCACAGCAGGCCACACTGAGAGCTGGACCAGCGCTTCTGTTATTCCCACAGTAAGACAAAGTTCCGATCGTGTGCCGGTCATTCGTTAAGCCAGAACCACCTCAGGACCAGAGCTGTCCTCAGGACCTGCAGCACAAAATCGAGATGCACTGGAATCTGCCGACGTCCGGATTCACAGTCACAGAACTGGTGGAACTCATCCGGCAGAGGAGAAACCCGACCCATTCCCTCAGAACTGAGAGCAGAGGGTTAGGAGGCAGCAGGTGACATCGCAGCTAAGGACATCATCTTATTCATAATTTTAATAAAAATTAACAAGGAAACTGAAGAAACTTAAGAATATGTGGAACTTCGCTAATTAGATATGCAACAGGACATAAGACATAAAACACAGTCACACACTACCAAGGCGCAGAACGGACATCAGAGTTCAAATCCACTAAAATTCTAAGAATGATAGAAGCTGCAGATATTAGAGCAAATGGGAGATCAGATAATTACAGCGGTGCACACCCTCTTAGCGGCAAGAAAAAGGCTGCCTCTCATATCGTGATTTCTGCATTGTGGCTTTCATCCTCGGCTTCTCGGTACGGATGGTGACTCATTCTATCCATGTTTCAGGAGTAAAAAAACCCTCTGGGTTTATCAAACGTCGGCACAGTGGCTCTGTCCCTACAGGGAGCCAAATATCCCAACTAGCCAGTCAGATTAGGTGACGAGATCACTGGGAACTCAAACCAAACTAGATCATCCCCGGAAACAACTCCTCTCTGTAGCTGAAATCACAGTGTAGCTTGAACAAAGATGGACAAAACATATGTAAGATTCGAAGCAATTTACACATTTTTTTGGGGAGGACATGGGATTTTTTTAACACCTTAGATACAGCAGTGTTATTTCAAGCAGCTCATGTGAAATGGGCTCACAGAGAAGACAGGGTTTGGCCGGTGTTCATTCTGACTCATCTCTTCTGTCGCTCACCATCCATGTACCTTTAGAAGTCAGATGGACCTGGTCCACTTCGCCCTCCCCAATGGTCATGAGGGCTCCCTCTTCATTTCCATCATGCCCCACTTACATCATATGGGGCCACATTCCTGCCGTTCCTGCCAATCTGGCGAAGGGCTGAGTCACTCTCATCACCCGTCTCCCTGCAGTACACTAAACGAATCATTTAATGATAGCCGCCTTTGTTCCCAGCACTTGCTCTGGAGTCGGCTAAATGCCAGTTTCCCCCAGAGCAGTGTCTCTCAATCCGGTCCCCCAGACGGTTCACATTTTTGCTCCCTACTGGGAGCTGGGACAGAGCAAAAACGTGGATTGCCTGCTTGTCCCTGAGGATTGGGTTGAGAAACACTGCCCCAGGGGCACACTGACAGAGAGAGGCAACCACGTCTGGTGGCAGCTGGGGAGTCGGGTGGGACGGGGACGGGGACGGGGGGGGTTCACACTGACAGGCGGACTTCGCTGCAGGGCTTCAGATGGGACCAACTGGACTAGTGAACCAGAGAATGCTGGGAAGCATGATCCGGAGCGCCTTCACGGGCAAGATGGGGATTCTGGAAGCGCATAATCACTATAATCTGGACACTAATACCAGTGTAAATCTGTAGATTTAGGGGATGGATGTAAACAAAGCCAGAAGCCTCTTCAGGGGTCCCAGAGAAAGCTCATACGCATCATTTTTAATTATGTTAAACAGGCAGCCTCTGGTTGGCGCAGAGAAACTGATTTCAGATACGAAAGCGTTCTAATACTTAAACCTGAAAGCAGTCAAATGATTTATTTTTTTTGGCTAACGAAAGTGGGTTAATGAAAACAAAAGAAGAATTACGATAGCAGCATAACAGGTAGCAGGTCATGGCAGTAAAATGAGAGATTAAGAAAAATTCAATTACTATTTTTAACACTTGACTGAAATAGATATTGTGTTTTCTGTCTATTAACAATATTTGCCTTCAAAAAAAATATTCAGGAATAAATCCACTCAAGGTCAGGATTTTACACAAAGGGAGGTGTTTTCCTCCAATTCAGATCGGCGAGGAAAGTGACGGCTGATTTGACAAATGTGTCCATTCAACTGGAACTAACAGTTGTATACTTCATTGTTAATCAAATTTGTAGTGCTGCTTATTTATTGATTTCCCCGCGGATGCTGTTAGCTCAGCAGCTCGCCTGCTATCGCCAGGGCAGGCCAGTGATCTGACACGGGGGGGCCACAGGGGGTGTCCCCACCGTGCACCCACAGTGGGGTTCAGGAGGCAGGGGGGTGAGAAGATGCCGCAGCCCAAATCAACTCCGTCTCTGGTAATTATGAGCACCGGAGAGTGCGGTGGGGCAAAAGGAGGGAGTGTGTTTGGCCAGAAGGTGTCAACAGCTACTGTGTGGGAATCCGGCTGAATGCAGGTGGGGGGGGTGGGGGGTGCCACTGGGAAGCTCCCTGAGGAACAGCTAGAGGAACCTGCCAGCTATTTTCTCTTTCTCCCTCTTTTCTTCCCCTAAACAGACCCCAAACAGGCCCCTTGTTCCGCAGATGAAAGGCAGCTCCGCCCGGCTGGAGAGGGGGAACAGCCGGCTGCTCTTTCACGAACAGCAGGGCTTTTGACCTCTCAGAGAGGCCAACCCCGCCCACCCATTCCTCCCTCCCCAATCCCCTTCCAGGCTTCTTCGTGCAGCATCTGGCCCTACATGTGTGGGGCCACGACACCAGGACTGGGGTGGGGGCGGCGACCACAGTAAACAAAACAGCCATGGCTTGCATCCCGTACATGACAGCTGCAGTGATAGCATGCGCGTCAGATCTGGGGGAAAACGAGCCAAGTCCATCCTCTGGCGTCAGGCTTTCATTACGCGATATGGCACAACAAAATGAAAAATTCTACATAGAGGAAGACCATGCGGTGTCTCCTTCAGTCCTCTGTGTGCCAGAGAAATGCTCAAAGGCAGTACAATCAGTAAATAATGCATGGTTCATAAATGGGATTCAACTCAAAGACAAAAAGCTGGACCAGTTAAAGTAGTGAAACCCAGTAAATTCAATGCTTGAGGATGAACGTTGGGACAGGCTCATCCCATGAATGCCCCCCCCCCCCAAATGGTCCGTTACACGCAGATGTAGAAAATATTGAGGGAATAACAGGTTAGGGCTGGACAAAGTCTTATTAAAGGCCTTTTGGATGGGGGTGCATTTCTGCTGATGGGGCATTTTGCCTTTGGGGGGCTAAACGGACCCCAGCATCAGGGAGGCTTTCTGCAGGTCCAAAACAATGAAACCAGCCTGTCAGTCAGCATGTGACAGGGTCCTTAAATGATTCATTAGTGCTTCCCCATAACGGACGAGCTCTGAAATACACCCCCCCACACCCAGCACCGTCCATCCAGGAACTGAGCACAATGTATGGCACTCTCTCCAAGGGGCCCCTGTGGGGTGGGGTCACATCGTTTCACACCATCACTCATATCGCACTAAACCAGCCTGAAATCTCACCCCTCACCCTCTTGCGGTGGTAAAATAACCTGCCAAACAAATAAACACGTCAGAGCTCAAAGCCTGGACTGTGGCTTCCTGAGGTGACTCCTCCCCTCCTCAGTCGTTATATTAGTCAGAGCTCTCATGTTCAAAGCCTGGAGTTTGGCTTCCTGAGGTGACTCCTCCCCTCCTCAGTAGGTCTGTCCCGATAAGCGATAAATCAATTAACTGTATGATAATTAAAATGAGGTCGATAACTTTTTCGGCCGCGATAATTTTCATTTGCTTGCTTGTTTGTTTACTTCATGTCTCTCTCTACCAAATGGGAATATCAGATCTTTTTAGCAAACCGGCCCATTTGGCTCAGCTCACCAAGAACAGCCGGCTCTTTCGACTCCTGAACAGCTCTTTTTAATTAACCCGCCTCTATCTTCGTTTAGCCTGATGCCGATTAGCGTGACCTGATTTAAGCTTGTTAAAAATAAGACGCTGTAACGTGAGCAGGCTTTTTCGGAAGACAACGTGTTCCGGCCACTGTCGTCCTTAATGTTTAGGCAGCTCAAAAACCCGTACAAGTCTATAAACATTAATAAAACGGCTCTTGAACAGGAGCCGCCTGCCATCGTTCACTAAAAAGAGTCTTGTTCGTAAATGACACATCACTAGTAATGAGGCGTGAACTCTCGTGACAGTGGGCTCTTTGCGCGTCAGCTTCCGCGTTCATGCAAATGCGGCTCGTTCATTTCCGGTCTGTGAAAAATGCCATTGGTTTATACATGCCGTTTGCAGGACTTGCCCAAACTTATGATCAACGACATACATTGCTTTCGTAAATCCTTCTCCAAAGTACCAATGAGTAAATTAGAGAAGGACTTTAAGATGTTTGCCTCGTCTTACATCCACAGATACGAAGGGGAGTCTTATTCGTTCAACTTTGAGGCTGGCGTTAGACAGACATGAAGAAGAAAAAATCGGTTATGATGATCATCCGATTATAATTATCAATTTCGCCCAGGCAGACGTGTTCACTATAAGCGGTAAAGTAAAATGTGGTAATAAATTATATGAATATGATTATATGCAATAAATGATATTTCTTGCTCGGACTAAAGTAGCTACGGATTTACATGCGGCCTGGTGAGGCGCCTGCTTTTATTCATATGCACTGTTTTGTTGTTAGTTACTGTAGCACTGTTTGTGTACAAAGGTCCTAACTGGCAGTTTTGCCTGTTTTCCCTGTCTGAGCCTAATGTTTAATATTTTAAGGGTGATTTTGTTTACAGAGACTTCATAATCCATTTTATTTATTGTTTTTGGTTGTTTTGTTTGTTTATTTTGGATATTAAAAATGTCTTCCAGTCCCAGTGTTAAATGTTCTTTAGAAATTAAAGTTGATCGTTGAAAGGGTGTACTTACATTAATAAGCCATAATTATTACATCAGTTGAAAATGGTCTCACAACGGCAATATTATCGTTTATCGCAATAATTCCTGGGACAATTTATCGTCCAGCAAAATTTGTTATCGTGACAGGCCTATTGATGAGGCCCGTTTTAACATGTTATTTATCTAACTCGCAACAGTTTCAAGACTATTTTGTTTTGTTGATAGTTTAAATGTCAAAATATTTTAGTTATTATTGTAAATATCCGCTATTCCGAACGATTACCAGGTAAAATAAAGAAAAGGCTACAGATGCCTGAACCATCACTGTGTGCAAAACACCTCACAGCATATTTTAAAAACACACAGAGACCAGAAGACACTGCAGACCTTTTTACAGCCATTTTTTTGGACAGGAAATGGACTTTGCAACCATGAGGTTCTCATAGAAAAAAGGCCTTTCCAAATGGTGCAGCTACTATCCCGAAAAGAAAGCAGTCACATGCCTCACTGCATCAGGAAAAAGTTTTACGCTGTCAAAATAAAAGTACAGAATCAACTGGTTTCAACCTGATAAGAAGGTTGTACAAGTATCCACAGAGAAAACTGCAAACATTATTGGCCAATTTTACAGAGAAATGCCAACAGGATAAATAAAGAAACGTCACTGGGAAAAAAGGGCAAAGAATAGCTTCTATGCACACATGAATAGAGTACGGTAGGTTACACAATGAACATTTCAGCTGTCAGACAGGCAGCCAGAACTCTGATACAAAGCACTAGTACTTCAGTTCGAATGGTGTTATCGTTGCATCCTATAAAATAAACTGGCCTTTTTGACTCTGAATGCTGAACTCTGGCCAGCGACCAAAGAAAAGCAGGAGGATGGAAATCATGTTGCCTTTTTATAGCGACTGCTGTATAAGAGATTCTCATAGGGTCGCACAGAGCAGAGGAGGTACTGAAATGCCCTTTACAGCAACCTTCATTTTATCACGTGCCAGGCATTATAATGGACATGATTTACATAGATAGTTACACTGGCAGTGGACTTCCACCAGTGAAATCTATGCATCAGTCACACGTGGGAAAAAGAAAAAAAAAAAGTTGCCCGGCCTCTAAATCGTATTTAAAGATGCTGCATCTTTTTGTCAACGGATCAACTCCCACACGGCACTCCAGCAACCAGTCAACCTTCTCACGCTCTCAAACTGGCTGCCTTCCCTCGGTTTCTCCCCCTCCCCCAAAAAGCTAGAGAATAACAAAGAGTGGAACACAAACAAATAACCAAACAGAGGACTCAGCTGCGGAGAGCTGAGGAGGACCTGCTGGAGAAGCTCTCCGTGGACCGTTTGTCTACACTACTCCCTGCATACATACATGACGCATTTGCGCACTGTCCCCTCCTTAGCCAATGGGGAGGCCAGAAGGTGCCAGAAGGAATCAGGTTCACCTGAACATCCTCCACCCCTTCAGAAGGCAAACAACTTTAAGTAAGCAGTAAAGAGAGAGACCAACACACTACCTATGTGGGTAAAAGAGGCGCCAGCCAAATTCAAACAAAGAAATTCAAGCCAAAACTCTATCACTTTAAAGCAGTTGCATCAAATGGGTCCGGCCGTCCTCTCATCCCAATATAATCAAAGAGTTATATCAGGTTCTATAACCATGATCCGTCCATCTGGAGGTAGCTCTTCTATTCCCGCCTAATCCTCGCCACATTCCTAGAGCAGCCAATTTCAAGCTTAACCTGTATGCAGAATCCCCTAAGGGTCACACTTATGCAATGGGCAGATGCTGAAATTAAGTGTCGTCATTTCCTGATGATGCTTATCGGGCTGAAGCGATGGACAGACCCTGTAGCCCAACAGCAAGCGTGGTCACGCATAACGCAGGACGCTGTTATGCCGATGCATGCACGCAGTGGTCAACAGAGCTCCCTGCAGACTGGCAGGAAGGGGCCAAGCCACAGACGCCAACAGCATTCTCTGCATAACTCCGCACCAGCGAAGCGTACGCCTCTGTGATATATAGTACACTACACACTACGCTCTACACGTATGAAAATGTGTCCACTGTGGTTCTTTGACAGCGTTCTGCAGATGTTCAGCACATTTTTACTACATTTCTTTTCAAACCTTCCTGCCAGACTCAAACCATTTAAGCACCAGAGCCGTTAAATACTTGAAATGCCACTGTGAAGGTTGCAGATTTATCAGTGTGACGGGCTAAGTAAACAGGGGGTAACATGGACTCCTCAGGTCACTGCACCTTAGAGATTCTATCTGGAAGAATGGATTCTAGGTAGCAGGGGGGAAGTGGTGAAGTGCGACTATATTTGTAGAGAGGAGCCTTGTTTGTTTTTGGTCGGTTTGTAGCTTCTGAGAGAAATGTGGTGAGCTACTGCACATCAGCGGGTTTGAGGCAGCTCTGTCTCCTGTGGGATTGGATAGAAATGATTGCCTTCTTTTGGAACTACATTGTGTTTCTGATTTTTTTTTTTTTTTTTAATATGGCAGCAGTAATGGCTCCTCCCACAATCTTTTATAATCATCAGAAACAAATTCTGACAACAAAAACAAAAACTGCAAAAACATATCTGTCATTTCCTCCCCCAGCCCTGTGGTCGCCCAGCCCCCAGGCACCCTCCAGTGACTGAACCACCTGAACAAACTCAGGCACCTCCTCCACACACATCTCAGACCGACAGCCCAGCAGAGCAAGCCTGGCTAATTCATCTGCAATTCATGCAAAGCAGCTCTGACTCTTCATTTTCAATAAAATTGCTTTTCAGCCTCCCAGGTAATGAGATTAAAACTCATCACAACCTAGTTAATATGAAAATTAATAATTAATTATTTCTGCAGTACTTAAGCAGACAGTGCACATTCTTGGACCTTAATTCAAATGCAGAAATGACAAATTTCTGCAACTGCAAACATTCATGTAATGCGAGCTAAACTGGAAGCCTCTCACAGCATATGAAAGACGGTCCTGCGGCAGGACAGCTGGGCCCTTTAAAATCTATACAAAGGCTGCTGTAAACACACCACAGGTCACATGCAACAAGGCAGATCGAAAGCGTCCTGCGATCTCCCACGAATGATACAAGCATAAGTGTGATATATTTGTTCATTTTTTTCCACCCAGAAACACCGAAGGTTTTTATCTTGTGTAAAATCCGAGAGGCTACCAATCGGTACGGCACGCGACAGTTTTATAACGGTAGACGATAGTTTTGTTGCACTGGGAACTTCAACATTCAATTTCTACCACAAAATACCAACATGATTTTACCTTCTAGTCCTTATCTTGAACCGACTATCAAGGCTTCACTCCAACGTGAAATTTTCGGAGCTTTAATGACGTGGAGAGCAGGCAAAAAGACCATAAAGATGCTTCTGACACCGATGTAATTCGAAGCTAAACATACATACATTTTGACAAGGACTTGATCAATAAAAAAATACCACTTTGCGTTTGGATTTTTGTCTCCTACGCCTCACAAGTCTAACCCTCACATTTCACAATGAAAAAGGTACTAAAACATCTCTCCGCACAACTGTTTCTAAAATATTAATTTGATATGATTCCCAGCCAGAATAAGAACATTAATGATTTATATGAATGACACATACAATCACTTTCTTACCTCCCTCACACTCCGGCAAAACCCGCCTAGCAGATTTCAGTATAATGGATTAAATGCACGTATATCCAAAGATATTCAATTTTAACTTCATTTCTACACGTAACCTGTATGGCTGTTAGAAGTGAAAACACATCCGTACGCAAAATGTGTGTGATCGGAGCTGGAGGCGTAGCGCGGGCCGGCGGTTTGGGGGGGGCTGGGGGCTTCTCTGGACCCCTTAATAACCTTCCGAGTGTTTACCCTCCAGTACATACCTTTTCCCCTGCAATCTTTCCTACAAGTTTTCGATCTAGGCAATAAAACATATTCGTGCGCTTTAGAGAATTTACGGCAGATTTAGCCCGGTGACAGTATCCACGACCTATACGCAGAAACTCGCCCTTAGCTAGAAAATGTAATGCAGTTTAAAAATAATAACAGCGACATCCACGTTAGTGAATACAGGCTATCGAATAGATACCGAAAAACATCTGGTGGATGTCGGATCACTTGGCAACGATCGTGCTCGTCTTTGATCCCATTGAAAGACACACAGAAGTGTGATTTGGATAAAAAGGGTTAGTGCTCCGCTTCGAGCGTCTACAGCACGCAAACCCCCTATAGCAGCGAATAACGAGCAGCATTTCTTACAAATCTGAGAGTCTACGTCAATGGCTAGCAGTACGGCTAAAGTTAGCCAGCTCGGGGGGTTCAGCATTTTACTTGGTGTTTTTTTTAAGCCAGATAATCAGATGTTGAAACATTTCGAGATTTAAGGTGCAAAGGAACGGCACAACTAAAAACTCAATGTAAAATATAAGCAGATATTATTAACGTTAGATGGATAGGTAGCAGAGGGAGAAACCATTTCTTACTGATGGAAAAAATACACAGGAAATGCCTCCCTCGAGTTAACATTCAAATTAGTTTCTAGGAGTAAAATAATGGCTGGACGTTGATAGTTTATATTATAAACCACACTTTGTTAAAAAGATTTAAATGCGAATGAAATGTTGAGAGATTCGTTGCTTAAAACTGCTAGATACTCACCCATGGCGTTGACGTTCCCAGCTGCCTCAATAGCCGATTTTCGCCGAGCGAAAGTCCCTCCTCGCGATCTCACGTCGGCCCCCACAGCGCCGACACCTACGTAACATTTCTCACACGCGCAGCGTACCGTAGGCTTTCGGACACTGACAGAAGTGCGTACGCCGCCGTTGGTGAATAGCGGCAGAAAAACGCCAGTCAAGCACCGCGAGATTACACAGAGCCACACCAAAATGAGAATTTTGGGATATTTTAGGAGGCGAGCGCAAGTTATTTCCGAGGCATATTTGCTTTTCAGGTCTTAAATACAAACGACAGAAAAATAAAGATAAATTGGTACAAACGGCTACTTTGTCATCGTCCAAACAAATCTGGAGTAATTGTTATCCCGTTAGAAAACTCAATGAGCCTTCGAAAGTTTCCCCTTGATGAACAGAATCAATGATGATCTACATTGCATCTTTAGTTAAATGCATGCATATCACTCCTACATATTTTGATTAAATAATGCAAATTAACTGCGATATTTCAAAGTTTATATTTCATGGGATGATTCATATACAGTGAAATGGCGTAGAATGAATGACTGTCGCTGAGCGTGTTGTGCCAAGAGCGCAAATAAACCTGGCACAATGTAAATTATTGTAAGATAATTTAACTGTATGAATGAAGTAGTAAAATAACTATTACTCAGATATTTACACGTCCATTTGTGTTAACACTGGAATGAGTCGCACTCCCTGTCCGACTCAAGAAAATTGGAAGGAAGGTCTCGCCCCCTACTGCTCGATTTAGTGAACAGCAACGCAGTTTTTAATTTCGCGGTCCAACGGTTACAAAGTTAATTGTATGTAAATATATATTGTATGAAAATTATAGGCAAATAAGTGCGTGCGCCGAAGACAACTCAAACTCACTAAACAGACGAGCTTTCAACTTCTGCATAGTACCCACAAGAGATGCATATAGGTTGTTAGAAGTGTTTGTACACCTTCCTAGGTAAATGTTTCGATACATGCAAAATACGATTAGCTAATGTTTCAAAAATTATTTATTAATATAAATTTGCAAAGAGCAAGTGCTATCAGCGAATGTTGCTTGTCATAACGTTGTAAGATGTATTTACGTTTTTTCGTTATAATAAGGCTTACTATTTTTTTGTGAGGGCATTTTAAACGTGTTTGCCGTTCGTAACTCACAACGACAGTTCGTACGCGAGAGGTCACTAAAAAGGCAGAAAACTTGTAGGGTAGAACAAATTATATTGTAATTAAGCTATTTAAATATACCTGCCCCACGTCTCACACCTGTTAATTCCGCTGAGGTTACCTAAGTAGCCTAATCAACAGCTGTTTCTGCTTGCAGGTTTTCTCGATTGCTTTGGAAGATTACTCAAATGACAATTTACATTTGCAAAACAAGTGTAATCCCCACACCATAATGTCACTCCTGCGCAGCAGAACGTCATTTTTCATTGCTTCACAAAAATGTCTAAACGTTTTAGTACATATATGTGGACGATTCCAAGGGCCTCTGAGTGACAGGGGGCTCTAAAGGATTCGGAACGTAAATGGATTGATCCCGGCTGGGAGCCAAAAATCTCTAGCAGTGCCCCTGCCCACATGATTTTGTTGAGATTTCGTTCCTTGTTGAAATGTTGAAACTGGTGTGTTTCACATGAATAAGTATCAGTTTGGTAATGAAAAATGATCAGTCTGTCACAATAAGAAAGTAGGAACGATCATTCAGAATACTGGAGCTCAGGAGCATACAGTACTTACACTGACATTTGGAGAACATAAGCATTTTGACTCTCATGGATAAAACACGTGCTGACTGTACTTTTCATTTTGGTGCAATTATTTGCTTTTGAGACACGAGTTAATTTCCCGGCTTTTGCAGCTAAACCATAGCGGTGTGCTATATACATGAACTGTTTTGAGAAATAATCTTAAGCATGTTAAGTGTGTGTCATGAAATGTACCAAAGCAATTGAGAAAAGGTGTGACACAAGCTTGCTTTAGCTTCAAAAGTATGCGCAGCCGTCAATAATCAAGTTAACAAGAACGTTTATGAATCTTAACGACGTTTAGTTTCGAGGACACATTTATAGGTTTGAATATGTGTGTATTCAGGAATACGAAGATGAAACATATGTTATACAAAGAAATTATTATTATTTTTTTGCTGAACAACAGATTCTATTTCAGCTCCTTTCTGTGATCCACGCATCTCCTAACTGCACTCAGATCAGAGTGACCCAGGAGCCTGATATTACATTGGCTTTAATGCTGAGTCGCCTTTACATCGTGCTGGATTCTGTTGTTTAGTCACCATTAATGAACATTCTACCTCCCCGAAGTGGCACTGCTGCCCAATATGGTGACATATGTGAGCCTTGCTTGTAAATGATTTTAATTTCATCCATCCATCCATCCATCCATCATCTGCCGCTTGGTCCGGGATCGGGTCGCGGGGGCAGTAGCCTCAGCAGGGAG
>JAODJX010000049.1:713257-725684 GCA_026776945.1 Isichthys henryi | reverse complement strand
TTAACACTACACACCTTCGCCTCCCCACCACCCCCCCCTTGTGGTGTGGTGTGTGTCCCCCCTCTCCCCCCCCCCCCCCCCCCCGTGGGGGGGGGGGGGGGGGGGGGGGGGGGGGGCCCGGGGCCTGGGGGCACCCTAGTTAGACCTCCTATGTGTCTTGTAGCGTCTGTGACAAGGTACGATCGCTAGGCGCTATGACTTAAGCTTCAGCAGCCGAGATATACACTGTGAATAAAAGTTAATAAAGTGGCAGGAGAGATAATACTTTATTGGTCACAAGAATTTCTTTTACATACAGCGGTGAGGTTCATAAAATACAAAGGGAGTATACACAGTGCAAAAGTCACTACCCTCTTCTGGACAGCCACCTATTCTGTTACTGTTGTTGTTACAGAAGGCATGGCTGCATGCTTAATTATGCCATTTAGCAAGACCGCTCTTGCCAAGACCACAAGTATGATCTTTGCGTTTCTGGTATTGAATTCTTGGTGTGATCTTTGCATTCTTGGTGCAATCTTTACGTTTTTGGTATTGAATTCTTGGTGTGATCTTGGCATTGTCTTTTTTTAACATGCAGTGTTTGCTTTCCAGTAAGTTAAACTTAAATATTGACACAAACCAGCCTTTGAGCTTTGCAAACTTCTCATGCAGCATATTTTATCACGTCTTTGCCATTCCCGAAACCGGCTAAGTTAAGCGTGACATTTGCAGTTTGCTTGTAACACATCTGCTGCATGTGGTTTTAATTGCTTGGGGGGAGGAGGGGGTATCGAAATGAGTATGAGTCAGTACTGATTTGCCCATCCGTGTCCAGGCAGGGCTCCAGCACCACGCGGGACGAGCTCACCTCCTCGGCGTTTCTCACCGTGCAGCTGGACCGCTCCCTGGGGGGGAACGCAGTGCAGGTGAGGATGTTAAACACTCACAAACACGGCTCCGGACTTCCTGTTCACTTCCCAGCTCTTTCTGACGGAGGCTGTGCAACAGACACTGATTCTCATTCAGAGCTGTAAACATGCATGATCCTAATCTCCTAAGGTGTGTCTGCCTCTAAGCTTCTCAGTCATCAAACAAAACCTGTTGCCCAACACTTTCAGGGCCCCATGCTTTGAATGCATGCTTTGATTCTGCTGCATTGGCTTAAAATTTCCACTAACCAAGCTGACTTCCTCACTTCCCCTTTTCCCAGAAGTTAAACTCATATTTTTCTCCATAAGTGAGCAAATACCATTTCCCCATTGACAGCATTGCATTTTACTGTTTGTATATTGAACCCCACATTATGACAGTCTTTATAACCCATAATTAAATCATGAAGGACACATGAAATGCAGCTACTTCCGTATTTCACTTCATTTTCACATGTAAATCTGTTTCCTCTCTCTGTTTTTTTTCAAGACTAATTGAAACATTAAAGTGCACATCTGCACCACTGAGTTCCTCAGCTCCAGACATCTGTAGCACCCCACACATCACAGCCATCAGGCCGTATGAAACACAAGATCAGAAAAAACAAGAGCACATGGCCTGCGTTCTGCCTTTGGCTACAGGCTCCTCCCAACAACGGCTTACTATTATGACCAAAAGTCATGTTTGCACCTCGGCCTTTATTGTCATCATCAGCAATGCGAGCTGTCGGTCACAGCCTGAGATGAAACTACGATCTCATTGCTCAAAGTGCAGGACATCAGCGATAAACGGAATATATTTGAATGTATTTCAACACTGACAATCTGACACTTTGTGCACGATTTACATGGACATAAAAACATAGAAAAGTACAATCAAAAACAGTTTAAAACTGAATAATCAAATTTAAATAGAACTGGGCAGTAGAGATTTTGTTTGTTGTACACATAACAAAAATATTTGAAGGTTTATTTGTAAAATACACAAAAATACACCGTACAGGTGTAAAATACAGGTGTAGAGTGAAATGCTGTTTCCACCTGCTTCCTGCATTGCAATATGCAGCACAAGGAAAACATATACAAAAGATGAATAAAATATACAACAACAGCAATGAAAGTAACAATAGAAATAAAACAAAAGAAAGACAAAAGTAAAAAGCGATGATATTAGTAAGCGCATCATCTATAGACACCCTTAGTCTGATTTAACCTAATATAATGGCCTATCCAGGTAAAACATGGCTGTCACTATAATCTGCGTTATCATCCTGTATAAATGGGACGACTAACAAAATAAGAATATAATGCGAGCGTGTCTTTAGAATCTCAAATGTGGTGTTACGTGTATCATACTGCCACCTGGAGGCCGTCGAGAGCCAAGAGCGCGTTTGTCACGCTAATAATAACATGGCAGACAGTTTAAAGGCCACTAGCGGCTAAGTGTGAATGTGCTAAGGGTGTGGTGGCTCCTGAGGGAGAAACAGAGCCAAGTTAGACTTGCAGCCACATGTCGACTCCATCCCCAGGTTCGTGTATCTCAGGGTAAGGAACCAGCGCACTTGCTGAGCCTGTTCAAAGCCAAGCCTCTAATCGTGTACAAGAATGGGACGTCCCGTGCTGGGGGGCAGCAGCCCGTACCCCCGACTCGCCTCTTCCAAGTGCGACGAAACTTGGCGACCATCACACGGATTGCAGAGGTCTGTACCTCCAGGTTGGCTAGACGTGCAGATGTATTACATTCTGCGTAAAGCACACCACACACATGCACACACTTCTCTCATCTGCCAGGTGGAGGCTGAAGCCCCCAACCTCAACTCCAACGACGCGTACCTGCTGAAGACGCCCCAGGGGGCAGGGTACATCTGGCTAGGCAAGGGGGCCAGTGAGGAGGAGGAGCGTGGTGCCCAATACATTAGCGATGTTCTGCAGTGCACAAGCAAGAGGATTACAGAAGGGAAGGAACCAGGTGAATTTGCTTTTCACAGAAAATTACACAGGGCTGGCAACTCTGACGCATCTGGTGTGACACTCGTGCATTCAGACTTTCATGCTCACGTAAGAAATCTTACTGTATTATCTGTATTATCCAATTATAAACCTACGATTAGCAAAAACAAAAATGCAAACCCTACAAGGCAATAAAACTGTTACATACATGTAAAATGCGTGTGCACTTGTCTCAATTTGAAAATCTCACGCCAGCCAGCTGATCGAAGTTGGCAACCCTGATTACACATTTACAAACCCGATCTGCATTTTCATATAACTACATTCCCACACATCTGATCAGTAGACACTGAGACTTGCGCTGAGACTCGCACTGAGACTCCCTCCACTGAGGGCTGCTAACTGTCGTTTGCCACAGAGCCCTTCTGGTCAGCGCTGGGGGGGAAGAAGCCATATCAGACATCAGTGGGCTTGGAGTCCAAGGATGTCATTCACTCCCCGCGCCTGTTTGCCTGCTCCAATAAAACAGGCAGGTTCATTGTAAGTCTCTCACTCAGCCTTTGTTTATACGTCTGTCCAGTTAAGCTACTGTTGTTGTATGGAGTTATTGCCTGAATAATTGCAACATGGGTTTAATACCAGTTGGTGGGTATATGGTTACTATTATGTTAAATGGGTGAATAATAATGGGTCATTATTGTGTTAAACAGACGTATGGTCGTTAGTGAGTGGAACAGGCATACAGATATTACAGGTCGTCATCGACTTATGGCCTGTGCAACTTACGAATGATCAGCTTTACAACCATTCCGAGACCTCAGATATCTGGCCACGCCTGTACCGCGTCTGGCAGCACGAGTGTATGACAGTCTCTGCCCCATCTGCCGACAACAATAAACTAAGAAAATGGTGATAGAAAGGTTAAAAAACACCAGACAATGTGACTTAAAGATGATGTAATTTTATTATACAGTATGCTGTGCATATGACAATGTTTGCATATAGAATAAAGGGCCGACTTCAAACCAACTCGACTTATAACTGGTGAGTTGGAACCGATTGCAGTCGTAAGTTGACAGCGACCTGTTTCACTATCGATGAATGTACATTTATAATGTTAAATTGGGGTCATTCATTACGGTGTAGAATGGGTTTGAGGCCATTATCGATATTCCTAAAAACATCAGCGATCAAGCACATTAAGCGCCCAGGTTCACGTCATTCACCCACAAGGCTGTGGCTAAAACTGGGACCTGGAGAGTGAGCTGGTTTCTGAGAGAGGCCTTGGTGTATCGACTGGTTTTCTGCAGATCGAAGAGGTGCCTGGAGAATTCACCCAGGATGACCTGGCCGAGGACGACGTCATGCTGCTGGACGTCTGGGATCAGGTCTGCGCTCTGGGTTTTTTTACTTTGTAATTGTCGAGAGGCTTCATTCTCTGTTGGGGGGAGTGAACACTGTGCACACTGTCTTTTCAGCTCTTTATTTGGATCGGAAAGGACGCCAACGAGGTGGAGAGGACTGAGTCGGTGAAGTCAGGTATGGCATCACTAATACTGTCCAGATGGAGTGGGCCAAATTAATATCGCATTATTTGCATTATTCGCATTGCCGTACATGGGGTCAAAGGTCATATTTGTGCCGTCTTTAGTTATTTCTATTGCCTAGTTAATAAAAGTCATTATTTGGATGCAAATTCCCCTCATGTCACAAGGAGTAAATACCTAAGTAACTCCAACACTTCAAAAACATGGTCATTTGTTATAATTTTGCATTAGAGATTCAGGCTCAGTACATCTGATGTACCTTTCTCCCACCTTAGCTAAGACCTACATCGAGACGGACCCTGCGGGGCGAGACCAGGACACCCCGGTGGTGATCGTGAAGCAGGGGCACGAGCCCCCGACGTTCACGGGCTGGTTCTTGGGGTGGGATGCCTCTCGCTGGAACAGCAATGCTGTAGGCCAGGCCATGTCGACCTTGCGGGTGGAGTGAGACCTCCATAAACGGGGGGGGTGGCTGGCCTGCTTGGTTTTTCATATTCACTTTACATGCTTTGACAGTGGCATTGAAATAACAGGAGAAGTGCCTAAAAACTACACAATTAAATTTTAGTACCTGGGTGATTTGGGCAAGTGGGGGGGGGGGGGGAGATGCTGAAATCACAATGACACTGGATAGGAGCCTCAGATTATGCTCTTTTTCTAGGTAGAACCACCGTTCACATTTCTCTAACAGGTTTTGAAAGTATTTTAATATTACTTTGCTTTACTGTGCATAGATGGGCTTTTTATATTACATTCCGCATTGCTCATGTTTAGCAGTTTGGTAAATGCTTCGATTCCAGTTCCCAAACTACATATCAGATCAGAAGTCATATGTTGCGTGTATTTTTCATTCAAAATAATCTCTTAAAATATAATTTTCCCAAAAAAACTGTCTTCAAAAACTACACGTAATAAACATTGCTTGATAAGTAAGCATTAAATATGTTGAGTATTTTCTGTGACTTACGGGTGACTGGGAATTAAATACAAATGTAGGGGAGATGCTTTTATCACGCACGAAATGAAGCTACCTAACGAAAATAAAATAATGTAACACTGTGGCTGATGCTCATCATCACCACTAGATGGCGCAACAATAACGTCTAAAAGTTCAAGCCTGTTATCACATTGCCTGAATTCTTACAAAATGAACAGGCACATATGCATATTAGTATTTATGCGCTATAATCGCATAATTTTAGTTAATTTAATCAATTTGCCTTAAACTTTAAATAAGGCTCTTGGTCCTTTTATAAGTTTTATTCTCTCTGGAGTTTTCATCTAGGTAGCAAAACAAATTCAAAAGGCCAGGTGTCATGCCCTGCTCGTCCGATCCTCCCGTGTGCCACGCCCCCTGATTACCCACGTGTGATTCCCTGATTGTTTCCAGCTGTGTCGAGTTACTTTGATTAGTCCTGTGTATTTAAGTCCTGGTCTTACCTGTTTCCCTTGTCAGTCATTGTGGTTTGGTGATGTTAGTTGGTGTTGCTGTGTTCTGTTTGCTCGTCTCCTGCTCCCCGTTTACCCCGCATCCTGTTTCCCTGCCTGCTTCTTACACGCCTGCCTGCACGATCGCCGCTCGCTTCTGTGCCAGATCGTGACACCAGGTCTTGAGGAGTGTGATTTGAATGGCCCATATATAGATCAAATGACAAATCCAAAGGTTGTTACATTAGAATTCATCATAGTTACACACGCTGTTAGATTTCAAACCAGTATTTAAATTTGCTGCTGGCTCACAAAATATGAAAGTGACGGTGAAACGTATCGTTTATACTTTCGCATTGAAAACGCAAAGTGTGTCACGACCCGTTCTGTCCATCCCCCAGTATGACCAGTAGGGGTCGCTGCTGGTCCTCAGGAATCCTGCTTCTTCCCAGCTGTGTCTTATTCGTAATCCCCGGTCCAAATGCAGTAAACATCAACACCAAAATCGTATCAGTTCCTCGGTAGTCCCGCATATAGGCCTACGTGCTTCCTAGTCCTGTGTTCTCGAATCCGTTCATTAATGTCAATCCTAGCAGATTTAGACCCTTCGCGGTCCTGTTTTGTATAATAAAGCCCCCTTTTGCTCTCCTGAAACCTATCCTCGAGTCCTTTGTTTCTCGCGACGTGATAGTTTGGTAAACTTATCTCCTGTCATCCCCTGTACCTTTGTGTTATCAGTAACTGATGCAGTTATATTTGATTTTTTTAAAATCTGTACTCGGAGACGTAACGTTTACCTCTGGGGGGCAGAAGTTTTTACTTTTTAATAATTGCCAGCAAACTGCAAATCTGGAAATCATTAAAACTAAACGAGTAAATCGGTGAGTGCAGCTTTCGTAGAAACCCTCCACCTAAGCGTGGGATTTACACTGGTGGCACCCATTGCATAGAGAATCGCTTCAAGGGCAGAAGATCTGTGCATTCAAATAAGCCATTGTGACACTGTTATTTTTGCATTTTGGGCCGCCCTGTTTACATTGACAATGTATTTTCGCCCACATACCTGCCATTAACTGGATGCTTTATTTGTTTATTGCGCCATTCTTTGTAAACTCTAGACACTAAAGTATGTGAGAATGCCAAGGAAGGCGGCTGTTTTTGAGATACTGGAACCAACATGTCTGGCACCAACAATCACACCACATTCAAATTGCTTCGATCAAACATCTTGGCCATTGTAATGCGTAGCCAAGCACCTTGTATTGTGCATGTAATGCCTCAAGTGGAAGAGCGGGCTGCTTGGTTTGACAAGGAAGTGTACTTTATTAACTGTTCTCTGAGTGCGTAGGCCTATGCTGCAAGGAAGCGTCACATCGAATAAGCTATAGTAATGGTTTCAGACCTGGTCAAAATGCTATTAATTACGGTTTTCGATCTTGCTCAGTTACTTTTCGCGTCTGTTTGATATTGTGGAAAGGCAGCTAATGAATGAGTTTTTCCATGTTTTGGTAATATTTTGCTAGATGCTTAGTAATAACTCAACACTGAACAAATATAGCCTAGTTGCTACTTCAGATTAAAGATGCATCACGATTGAATAATGAACAAACATGACATCAGTATTTCAGTGTTATTCATTGCTTGATCCTTCAGGAGTTCCTTCGTTAGTTCACGAAGATTTACAGAATTAACAGATATAGTAATAAATATAGTAACTGCTTAAGATAAAACATGCGTCACGATTAAATAGGCTAATGATGAATTAACATGACGTCAGTATGTAACTAAGTCTTAGTTTGTGGTCAATAGATACGTAACTAATATCATAATACTATATTAAATAAAGTTTACGTACTGTAAACTAAACGTGTTTGTGTTTTTATTACACGTGAATCTCATTGTAATCAAAACAACGGCTTCATACAGGTTGCAGTAGCCAAAATAAACCTTTGCATGACCTGCCATTTCATATACAGTATATAATAAGCGTGCTAAATATAGAACATCCTAAAAGAATGCACTCGGCTGCATTAATGTTTAAATTTACTTTCACTTGCGCGCCGACACAGCAAACTCGCCTCGGTGGCCCAGAAAGCTGCATGACAGGAGCAGGTGGCGGCGGCGTGTCCCGGGAAACGGCGGGGTGACGAGCGTAGCGCTAAGCCAATCGCATCCGAGGAAGGACGAGGGCGGGATGAGAGCGCAGCCAATCGCTGATGGCTATTATTTTTGGGTTGAACCTGTAGTGCGGGAATAACCGAGGGAGTGGGACTGGCTGTTTGATCAGTGCGACTGCGGACGCGCAGCGGAGTAGTAAATAAGGCGTACTGGCTTCACATGGGGAACAGGCGAAAGGTGCGCCCTGTTACAGCTGATTTCTTGCTTTTGACAAGCGGATGTTGTACTACGCATAGGTAAGCTTCCGAGGCAGCGGCGATCCGATTTTTTTAAAAAAAAAAAAAAACATTTTCTGATTAACATCGATTAGCGAAACTGCAATCGTTCGGCCGTAGTTACCCGGCGCTGAAACCGCGTTGAGTGCGGTGTTTTTTTTCCCGAGGACGTCCCAGTGTCGGCACCGATTTGCGACCTAGATGGTTAATCGTTCGCGGCACGTCCAGGTGTAGGACGCAAGGACAGTCAGCGTGGCCATGCGCATCTATGGGCGTTTTTAAGTGGCTCCCACATCGTGAGGTGATTGGTTTTTTTGTGTTACAGTTATTTTGCGTTTTTTTGTATATGGCTGATGAATGATACTTTTATGGACGGCATAAGGTTTTCTCCTTCGATCGGTTTATGAGACGGCTTTATGAGGCAGTGCAAACTCCCATTAAACGCCCAGTGCCCTTGCGGCGCGGCCAATGGCCGCGGTCATGCTCGTCGCGGTAGCATGTGCATTACAGCTGATGCTGACTCGGGATGAAGGGGGTGAAATATGCATTACCCTTTGAATACAGACACTCTGCTACGTTGGAATTAGCATATCAAAGCCCGGTGGGTCGGTGCCTTTGCTAACTGGAAATAGACCCGGCAGCACCCCACCGTTTTATTTGTCGTTCATTCTGATGGGTCCAATTAGTCCAAAGATTTAATGCATTAGTATGATAACGAAAGGGAAATGCGTCCTTTAAATTGTAAAGCAACGTGGACTCTGTTTATTGGTTTTGCTTTTGTTTTTCCTTCAATAAATGTGTCTTTTATCTGTTGTTAGGTGAAAGTCGCTCCGCGAACACCTGGTGAAGCAGTACTTATCTCCTCCTTCGTCCTTTCGCAATGGGGAATGGATTTTCTGACCGGCCTGCTATTTTCCCGAAGCTGCCGACTTTCCAGGCGCTCCACATCGTGATCCTTGGGCTGGACTGCGCTGGAAAGACAACAGTCCTGTACAGGCTGCGCTTCAATGAGTTTGTGAACACGGTGCCCACCAAGGGATTTAACACGGAGAAGATCAAGGTGTCAGTAGGCAGCTCGCGGGCCGCGGCGTTCCACTTCTGGGATGTAGGCGGGCAGGAGAAACTGCGGCCGCTGTGGCGGTCCTACACGCGCTGCGCGGACGGCATCGTCTTCGTGGTGGACTCTGTGGACGTGGAGCGTATGGAGGAGGCCAAGACGGAGCTGCACAAGATCACGCGGGCGGCGGAGAACCAAGGCGTCCCCGTGCTGGTGGTGGCCAACAAACAGGACCTACGCAGCGCGCTGCCGCTACCCGAGGTGGCGAAGCTGCTGGCGCTGAGCGAGCTGGGTGCCGCCACACCCTGGCACCTGCAGCCTGCATGCGCCATCATCGGCGACGGCCTCGGCGAAGGCCTAGAGAAGCTGCACGACATGATAGTCAAGCGCAGGAAATCACTGCGGCTGCAGAAGAGAAAGAGATGAGTGCGTCTCCGGGACCGTGTGCTGGGGGCGGCGCCAGCCCCTACCGCTCCTTTCCGAATCTCATTCTCCGCCGGCGCTGGGTCACAGTGGTGGCATTCTGGTTATGGCTGAGTTTTATCAGTCCAAGTTAAACTTGAGTCCTTGTCGAGGCAAACCCACAGGCCTATATGAACTCGACATGGTGCCGTTCGGACTGTATGGTGCCACACTGACGTCGGATCAGTGACACAGCTCACCTTCTGAAAGGAGGACGGGGTTCTGCCATATGGTAAATGTGGCAAGTAGTGTTTACACATTTCTCCAACAACAAACACTGTACTCGAGGTGTCACATGATGGAAGGGGTGCATGAATATAAATTCATAGTTTTTTTTTATTAAATAAAGGAAAAGAAACCCTAAAGTATTAAAGCAGTATTCTACCGAAGATGTTGATGTATAGCTGACGGTGTGGAGTTCTGCAGGATATGTGCTCATATGTTTCTAAAAATTCCCAGAATGCCCTTTAGGGATCAGTTTGTTAACGGTTCAGCCTTTGGGGTGGATTATTGGAGAGGTTCCACACTCCTGTAGAACGAAGCAAGTCTTCCTTGGTTTTTGTTGCACATTGGGGTTAGGGTAGGGGGGTAGGGTGGGAAAATGCATTAAGGGCTGCAGTAAGCTAGTCATTTACTGTGTAGGGGGTTTTAGGGCATTTTATAAAACCTCAACCAAATATAGGGGGGTCAGCCAGCGTATGTGTTGAATACAGTTGAGATTGTTGATAGACAAGTGCCATTGGTTCCGCTGGTTTGGGCAGTCCACTTGAGGGCATCCACCCACCCCCCCACTAAGGGAGGATCAGATTGGTATGACCTGCTGATTTGTCCACCTAAGGTGTTTTGGCGTTGGCACCTGTGTGCACTTTAAATTACCCCTTACTGATCTCTGTTTGTTACTTTTACAGCATATGGGATTTTTCTATGACATTTCAAGGAGAGCGTAAAAGAAAAGGTTTTTAATCATGCTGTATGCTGTTGGCGAACAGTCCCGGAGTGTCAGGTGGTTTACGTGAGTTCATGTCATCTTGAATAAAATCACCGCTGTATACACCCTCCTGAAAGCCTTGTTTTCATTTTCTATTCAGCATGGTGTGTTTGATTTAAACGTCTTTCTATTTGCTCCATTATTACTCGTGTCCCAAATACATTCCCCTCCCCAGTGTTTTCCAGGCGAGTTGTCAGTCTTATAAACATTCCCAGTTAGAATTAAGCAGTGCTCACTTATTCGCTCATGTTTCTCAGTGTGATCTGTCTGTTTTTGTGAGTCATGTTTGCTAAAGCTGCCTTTTTTATAAGCAGTTGTGCTAAATAGCTGGTCGCGCTTTGCGTTAATTGATTTTACGTTTTTTTAAATGGTTTTTAGCTGTTATGTATTTTTAAAGCCACAAGTTGTGGCTCAAATACGAAACAAAGAAATAAAAACATATGTACATCCTGGTTGACAGTGCATATTAGAAACTTTGTTACGTGCCTGTAGCAGGCCAGGAGCTGTGCCATATACTTTACTACGCTGCTAAATGGTCCTTTGAAGTGTTTCCTACCATTCTCTCGTCCGATTGGTGCCCAACCCTCCTCGTATCAGGTGACACTCCTTTCCTCTGGCTGCCGCCCACTGTAACATGTAATGCACTTCGGTGGTTCCTGCTTCCACTGGCATATGGGTGAACGTGCACAGTCAGGTCCTTCCTTTCTAAACTCTGACTGCAACATTAATAATAAAGTGCCATAAGAAATACACTCTTGCCAGAGATGGACAGAGCTGTGGGTAGCTTAACGTTTGTGGAAGTGGCCATTTAGGAAAGAAACTGCATGTTAAATTCGTAGAAAAGCACTCTTCTGGAACCCGTCTTCTATAAACAGCTACTTAATAACGATAAACCAGGCTTTGCAGATAGCTATCATGTGAGAAAAAGTTAACTCAATAGAAGTCACACCTTAAGTGTAGAAAGCCTGGACATGATCTGTGAGCTGAGCCTTGGTATCAGTGGATGGTTTGCGATCCAGAGCTAATCTAGACCGTGTAGACAGATCCTGATGGAGGACGGACCAGCTCAGAGTTACTCCTGTGGTAACTGGAGACTCAAGCGGCGAAGGAATTACTTTGGCCCGATTCGGCCATATATCACGATCTGCCAAATAACTAAATAAATAAATGTCTGTTTCCGGGCCTTTCTGGGGGCGTAGCTCACGGCCATAGTCACTGCAGTCTCTGCCATCGCTTTGATCCAGCGAGGTAATTAACTGGGGATTAGTCTGGCACAGAGACCCGGGATTTGCGAGTGCCCCCCCAGCTGCTGACTCAGAGTTGGAATTGCGTGGCCCATACCTCCCTCTCCCCCACGTCTGTCCTCCCCAGCCTCACGGACATGGAGCTCATTACACCCCCACCATGAAGAAAATTCTGGAAAAGCCCTGAATCTGGAGTGTTGCCGTTTTACTGGAAACCTCCTCACCCAGTCTGTTGGTGACCCTGACCCCCTGCGCCCCCCCTCCCCTCTCTGAGAGCGCGGCCCTGGCCAGGCCGTAAAGACCGAGGAGGGGTCTGGGATCTGACTCATAGAGCCCAGAGCAGGACTGCCGATTACACGGCCCCCCCCCCGCCCCGGGCCCCCCGGCGGGGAGGCGGGGGGGGGGGGGGCCGGTATAAACGGTGGGACTTGGGTGGCAATCAGGACAAAA
>JAODJX010000049.1:662658-676958 GCA_026776945.1 Isichthys henryi | reverse complement strand
CTGCCTCACTTCTAAGTGCCCTATGACAGCCCCTCCCCCACCTCTGCCTCACTTCTACGTGCCCTTTGACAGTCCCTCCCCCACCTCTGCCTCACTTCTAAGTGCGCTTTGAGAGCCGGGAAGTGGCTGCAGCTGGGTGGTGTTATTAGCCCCCAGCTGTGGGTAATTGGAGTTGCTAAGAAGCTCAGTCCCGGCAGATCTTCCTGTTTTGGGTCGGGATTGTGAGAAACACGGCTTGATGTGATTGGTCATAACTTGCATACCATTAACTAACAACAGTAGGACACCAGACAGTCCCTGTTGTTTGTTACTCACTGCCAGTAATTGAATTAAATTAACCTTCTAAAATCTCTTAGCAGAGAAATGTTCTTCTTTAAACGTCTCTCTCAGAGTCATTATCTTATTTGATATTCCTTTTATCTTTTAATAAACCTTCACAGCCACATGTAACTGGCAAATTCTGAAGCCTTTCTGCAAATTCTTAAAGCTGCGGTTTTTACAAGAGGCTTTAATCCACAGTCTGCAGCGTGGCAGGCGGGGGTTTCCCCCCCCCACTCATGTCCAGTCGGAGCTCAGCCGACTCTGATCACTCACGGCGAGGCCGTAAATCTCCAGCGCCTTCAGTCAGGACGCCATGGCAGTGTTGGTTTCGAAGTGACGCCATTAAAGGCTTGTTGGCTATAGTCGGGCAGGTGTATTTTTACTGGAATTCTGCTCACACGGGACCCTCCGCCCTCGGCCCTGACTCAGCGAGGGGGCCAAGCGTTACATCATCAGAGCGAAAGCTAAACCAAACTCCCCCTAAGCCTCCACCCATCCATCATTGACCCCCCCATGCGCGATTCACCACTCAGACAAAGGAGGGCCACAGATGTACTGGGCTTACTAGTTCTTACTGGGTCTAGTGGATCTACTTCTTACTGGGTCTGGGGAGGTTGTTTTATGTAAACAAGCAAAAACATGCAGATTTGCAGAGGTTTCAGTCTCAGTAAACTGATAGAGTTTTATTAATCATCTTGCATTGATTTCACTGTAGCGGATGGCTGCAATTTGAAATTAATATCCTTTTTATTGTATATAAAACCCTGGTGGGGAGAAAATAAAACCCCCACAAGAGTGTAACACCTGAGCCAGCAGATGTGATATAAAAGAGGTAATGAAACATTACAAAAGTGAAGATTTTTCCTTCTTTTTCTTCTAACTCATGTGCAAATCTCATCAAGTCCCTAGTCAGCGTCGGCCTCTTAATTGATTCCAGATGCCGGAGGGCTGCTTGGGCAGCGACGGCGGGACAGGATGAGGAATAATGAGAAGGTCGGCAGTGACCCGCCGCTCTCTGCTGCCCCAGAGCCAGAAACACTCCCCAATTTTATGGTCAATTGCACCGTTCATCTGAAGCAATACATCACAAACTGGACCTGGATGGAGTGGGGGGTGGAGGATGAACGTGCTTAACAATGAGGGGAAATGCGGTAAAAACAGATTGGGCCACGACACGTGCCGTGTCACCTTGCTTAAACTTGCTTTCGGCTTGGATTTGTAGTCTGGGAGATGTTCCATGTTTTGTACATAACAACTGACCACTGCTCCACAGTGACCCCTACTGGTCTGACCACTCTTCCATACTGTCAGTAAAACAGACTTCATAGATGCCAGTTCTCATATGTTCACAGCAAGAATGGAGCTCCCATCCCACAGTACTCATTATTATGATCCTTTCCACCTGGGCAGATGTCTATGTCGTCTTCCTTTTTGCAGTTGAATTATTATCAGTGTTTCTATAATCATGCCAAGTAAGAATGAGGTCCAGCCAGACTGGATGTATTTGCTTCTCCACCACAATCAGTAATCTGGAGTGCTGGAAGATGAGGGTGACCCTAGTTAGACTGCTTAAAGTGATTAACAACTGTGATGACATAGAATCTAAATGTTATGATATAGAAATGGCGATAAACAATCCATCCATCCATCCATCCATCCATTATCTGCAACTTTTTGTCCTATTTCAAGATTTCCTCCGGACCCCACCGCAGTAGATAACCTTAATATAAAAAAGCAAATACACTTGGTCGATTTAGAAGTTGCAACTTACTTAGACTAACTCACCAGTTCCTTGCACTTGCCTCAACCGAAGAGGGGAGGCTTTTATTTTCCCACTTTTCACAGCTGATCTGGTTGCTCACAGGGCCGTGGCCTCTTAACAATGCAGTAGTGATGGTGAGCAAAGTTCTTCTTGCCCCCCGCCCCCCACGAGATC
This sequence comes from Isichthys henryi, assembly GCA_026776945.1. Lineage (NCBI taxonomy): Eukaryota > Metazoa > Chordata > Actinopteri > Osteoglossiformes > Mormyridae > Isichthys > Isichthys henryi. The sequence continues at coordinate 674,701 of JAODJX010000049.1, read as the reverse complement.
CTTCTTCATGTGGGCCCTCCACTATGCTCGCTTACCTTATTCACAACACGTGCACTTTTGTGTGGACTAGTCCCTCCGAATAACTTCTAAATTGCCCGTTTCTGGACAATTCCAGGCTATATGGTCACCAGGAGTCGACATTGACTTGATTGCACTTAAAATAGGAATAAGTAGACGAGCGTCCAAGCTCTGCTTCCGGGGATAGACTCACTGTGATTCACTGAAAGCCAGTGGTAGATATGTGGGATGGATGATAGACAGAATAAAATAGTAAAGGGTTTTTTTCATTTCAGAATTATTGGACTTAGGTTCTTCTGAGTTTAATACTTCTTCTTCACAATATTTATTGAACATGGCAGATTCAAAGAGGAAAACTTATAAATCTTGTGGCTGAAAAATATAATTTTCAAACCGAATGCATGGAGACACAACGATTAACTAATCACTGAGTGGGACTCTGAAGCGATTCCTGGGATGGAGCAATGCCAAAACCTTCATGGTCTGTCCCTGGTTTGTCACGCATAGAAAGGAGTGGAAAAGCATCTCTTTGTGATACCTTCTGGTGTCGCTTGGCAATGGAAATACAATACAAGTTTGAATCACGATACTAGCTAAATAGTCCTGTAAAAAGTTTACTTAGTATTAATTGTCTAAGTGCGTTCGGTCAGCACAAGTTTTGGTAGCATTATGTAGTACGAAATCAAAAGATTATGATTTAAATAAGTGATTTGAAACAACATTCGCTTCCAAAACCTGGTCAGGGTTTGCAGTTCTGTATAATGTGTTTGAAGTGGCAGCATTAAAAATGCTGTAATGTCGAAAATGTAACGTAAAACGAACACTGATTACACACAGAGTAATTACAGGCTTGCGGTTCCTTCCAAACCATATGTTCTAATGGCCTCTACACCACTTAAAAGAATGTTTTTTTCATTCATGTTGTTACTAGCTGTACCATTGTATCGAATTAGGTGTCCTGGTGGTATTTTTAAAACGTGTCTATGTGCAGTGGCACCGTTGGTGGCGCTGAGGCCTGCACACTGCGCAGGCAGGAATTAAGAGGATGGAAGGTTGTTTCGTTTCAGCTGTGAAGGAGGGTGGGGCTGACATTTCTGGCCAACCAAAACTATCCCTGGGGAGTGAAGTCCTCCAAAGACAACTACTGGAAAAACCTGAATCGAAATGTGCTTTTTTTGGAAGGGGGTCTCCTTATTTCCATTAGGGAACATGTACGGCTAAAAGAAAAATCAACAAACACTTCATATTCGACGTTGTTGCTCTCTGTTCAGACGAGTCTTTTTAACAAACATTGTTTTGACCTGATAAGATGCTTTGAAAAAAATGTTCCATACTTTTTAAAATAAGAAAATATACAAGGTAAGAGTAATACTGCAATGGATGTGTGTGGCTCCAGTGTGAAAAGAAGGAATAGTCACGATTCCGCCATTCACAGTTTCACGTGTCCGCACTGACCCCCCCCCCCCTGTTATATTTTTGCTCGCGTGGCTTTTACATCTATTTTGATTTTTGACAACTAAAGACATTTAACAACAGAGTATTAGTTTATAAGTCAGTCATACTGTACTGTAAGTGTTACATTTTGAAATTGAGATATGGAAGTATTTAGATGTAAATATAGAATATATATGCCCCATTATGGACTGCCATCTTACTGCCCTGTACTGGGCAATCCATGGATGGATGGATGGATGGATATAGAGATATTTCATTCATTAAACTATTGCTGTTTTTTGCACCAGCCGCTGGTTTTAATCCATGCCTCCCAGTATAGCCCCTCCTGAGACTGTGGGGTCTCAACAGCGTGTGATATTTTCTCAAATCTAAACCGCAATCTTTAGTTTTAGAGTTTGGCTTCATTTAATAAAAGCTGTGAAATTCATCCTCTCAGCCCCCCCCCCCCCCCATTCCCTGTCAGTCCAAATCATAGGGCACTGCTTGGCACATTGAACAGTAAAAAGGGGTCAAAGTTGGCAGCTAGGCCTACTGTTAATGGGGGAGGGGGTCGATGCTTTCCACAATGAGCCAGGGCGCAGTTTCGAGGCTAACCACCAGGGGCCCTGAATGGGGGCCACCCCAGACTGCAGACTTCAGACTCCTGTCTGCAGTGGAGGGGCCTTTTGATCATGCAAAGCCCCCCACCCACTTCTAATTTACAGGCGAGTGCCAGTGACCTTATTTTTGTGTGTTTTTTTTAAGCCTATAATTTTCTCTATGCCACCCCCCCTCTAAAGTTAACACCTTGACCGGTCAGCCCATTCAGACATCATTCCAGCATTACCTCTGGTTTCAATCCCCGCCCTGAACCACCCTTACGATTAAAAACACAAACATCCAGGCTTAGTTACAATTTGGGCTTGAATCCAAAACCAGAAACTACTTTTACTACTTATGAGTAAGTGAAATTCTAAATGGACGGTTTTATTATAAACAGATTCTGCGCAAATATCGTCAGGTAGCACCGACGTGACTAACTGCACCAAAAGTGAAAAATAAAACAGCCGCACTCGCCTCTTGTACTTCATGCTAGAGGCGAAAATGATTTTTCCAATACTGTTAGAAACCAGATTATTTCCTTGCTCTTTCTGCTCAAAGCTATTAAACAGATACACCCACCCACATGAAACCAAAAGATATAACAGACACTGCTTTTAAAAAAAAAATTGAAACACAGGTCCGATTGTGTAGCTACAGTCCCCCTGCCTTCCTACATCCTTCCAAAGAGCCCAGATGGGAATCATAACAGGGTAAGGCCTTGCAAAAGGTTGAATTCTGCTTATTTTCGTTCCTTAAGGAATTCTTTGTCTTCAGCTTACATTGCAGTCAGGCATCTGCAGATTGCATGCTGTTCTATGCACCTGATTCCTGACACTCCGTCACATGTATGACACAGTTTGGAACCAGTGCCGTTGCTGTTGAAGCAAGTTTGTTGCATTACCCTTGAATCTTCAGTGAATATCTGTCCCTCCGTTTTCTGAAACCGCTTGTCGTATGCAGGGTCGGGGGGTCCAGTTTGATCGGTAAACACCTTCTAAACTGTGGTGACATATAAATGGTCTCCGTGCCCCTGAATTGGCTGTTAAGAGTCATGCAAGATGGCGTCCAGTAAGGCCCCCATATGACTGTAAACCCCCCCATATGACTTCTGTAAAAAAGTGCTCAAGGTCAGAAAAAGTTTAATTATTTGAAAATAGTGTTTTTTTTAAGATATATTTAACAGTTGGCTAAATTTGTTAGATTCCAGCTCATAATCTTTCTTGAAGGTATATTCAGATTTATTAAAACAATACACATTATATCATATTGTTGTAAAACTGCATTTAACGATAAATGCTATAAGACTGTTTAACAATTAATGCTGTAAAACTACTAAGTGATTAATCCTGTAAAAGTACCTAACGAGTAATGGTCCACCTTTCCAATTGGATTACTGATGTAATCTATAATCTATAGTGCATTTCAGTTGCAGTTTAATCCTGTTTTTACATTTATAGGGTAACTATTCTGAACTTTAATTCACGTTAGGAATTAGGAATTTAAATTGTAAAAATATTGACATATTAGACAGCAGAAATATAATGCAAATTTTTGAGGAGTTTTTTTAGGCAGCCATTAAGTCATCTGACATGTTTCCTCACAGTCACATGCCTGTGGGCCCTTAACCCCCAGCTCCATGGGTGCCACACACTGGCTGTGACTCTCAAACTTGCTCTCATCTGTGAGGGTGTGTGGGATTGTTTGGCAGATTACATTTAAACTGCACACATGCCAAGCTGTAAACTCGAAAATGTGTATATATTCAGTCCTGCATTATGTCATATTGTCTTCTGTTTGCAATGAACCACAATGAGCTGCACCAACAGAAAGTTCCACCAGTCTTGGTCACATGGCAAAAAAGATTCTATTCTATTCTATTCTATCCATCTTAAATCAGGCTTCCCACACCCCTCTTGCAGCACTTCATTCTTTTTCGTTATATGAATTATAACAGCCTTGATGCTTAGCACTCGCCTGGTCTCAGAATTCTGGCGAGACAGAAACCGACAGGGAGGAAAAAGTGAATTTTAAGAGTCTGAAGCCTTTACAGTGTTATGGGGCAGCACGACAGGGTAACTGTGAAGTAAGTACTTGGCTGCAGCTGGTCGGCAGACAGTAATTAACCTGGAGTGTATTTTCCCACCTCGTTGTTATGATAGCTGACACATTACGTTGGCACAGGTCCTAAGATTTTTGGATTAATATCCAGTCAAACACGCTTGTTAAGTTTTGCTCACGGGACCCCGCAGGCCGCTTCCGGACCACCTACCCACGTCCCTGTGCACTTTGGCAGGAAGACCCGACGTTGGCTTCACCTAAAAAAGGCCTAATCGCACCGACCAGGGAGCCCGCAGAAGTGATGCCTCGCAGGACACAGCTTTCCAAAGGGACACCCCGTTGTCAAAGGTGGGTTTCCGAGCCAGAACAGTGCTCACCGCCCGTATCAAGTCTTGCACAAGAAGAACAAATAAACGACTAAATTCTGCTGACTTTGTTTTCATTCTTTCAAATCATCTCCATTACACACATTTAGCAGATGCTATTATCCAAAGTGACACATTTTTGAGAGAGTGGGGGCTGGCAGCCCCTGCTGGTTAATGGCCACACTCGGGGGCCCCACAGTAAAATTACTCAACCAACCCAGGGATTTGAACCTATGACCTTCTGATCACCTGCACAGCATCCTAACCCACCCACCCACCCCGAGAAGGTCCCTCTTCCTTCCTTCCTTCCTTCCTGTGTCGTGGGGTTCAGCTGCCTGCTCCACGTAGGGCCAGTCCTCTAGACTTCATTCAGTTTCTTACAGTGTTGTTATAAACTATTAATTCCTATAAAATAGAAGTCATTAGTATTTGATTCCAATTCCATATTTGTGATGTAATGCGATCCTAGCCCGCTCCAAGAGTTGTTTTCAAAGAATATATTGTTTTTGAAGGACTCTAAGGAAAATGAATAACTTGACTTTGAAATCGACTTGTATGTTGCCAGCAGTTGCTAACAAAATGTTTTACTGGTGACATTTTTCTCTTGTTGCTGAAATCACTTTCGAATTGGCTTCGACCATATTCCTGTGGTGACCGTCGTTTCACATCCAAGACATCTGAACATGCTGTAAACCTGCCACAGAGAGTAACCACTTCCAAAGTTGAAGCCTCATTAATGTTTTTACTCGCAGGAACATTAGAACGTGCAGCTTTCGTCTTCTCTGTCTGGTATCTGTCAGGATCAGTAAAGACTTGTTAATATCCTGGATAGTCACCCTGACAAGATCTTCAGACAATCTAAGAAACGTGTGGAACTGAGCGGATGAGCCCACTCAGATCTGCCTTGGGAGTACGCTGCTTACTGCTCCGTAGATCTCACGAGGACTCACTTTAACGTACACAAACAGAAGTTCTACCCTGCTGAGCTGAGGAAAGACGGAATGGGCACGCTCACCTGAAAGTAGAGTGAGCACGTATTTGAAGGAATGTGACACAGGGCTGTTATTCCAGTCCAAGGGGGAATACAGGAAAAGGATCGTAAAAAGGAAGCTGCACTGTGGGTCAGAGGGGGTGAGTTCACTGTGGGCGGGGGCTTTGAGAACATCCTGTGAATTACTCAGAAAGAACATAATAGGGCAGGACCCCTGGGTGGGCAGTCAGGCACAAATCACTACTGACACCTACAAGTAAACGCAGAAGTCCAGGAAACTCCCAGGACAGGAACGGCGTCCTTCAGCGTGTGCTGGCAGCCAAACCCACTGGCTCCTAGCGCCCAGTTCCATGAAAAGTTCTGCCAGTCCCAAAATGGGGCAGGAGTGGCTAAGGTCCACTCATTCCATCAGAGGGATCGACCGATGCTACGTTATGTTTTGTTTGGTCATCCATTTCTTTCTGGGTTACTTTCAAGGGCAACTAGACTCCCATGCTCTGGGTCAGGGTCTGAGGCAGCTGACTGAGGTACTGTTATCCATCCACACCGCTCTTCAGAAATAGCAGATATTTAGGCAATTTAATTTCAGCTGAAGAGCAATATGGATTGGGAAAGTTTTTTTTCCAAAGGGTGCATCTCTTCTTGTCACTTGTGCCAAACTCTGTGTGTGTCTGTGTGTGTGTCTAGATTATGTTTATATTACATTGTGAGGACCAAATTTCCCCCACAACGTAATAAAAACCAGCTATTCTGATGTTGTGGGAACCATTTTTTTCGGCACCATAACGGAATCTTAATTTAATAAAAATCTATGACTGCAACCAAAAAACTAAAAATGCCAAAAGTCATATTTAGTTTGGTTACTTATGATTATGGTCAGAGCTGGGTGGGGGTTAGGGTTGTCATAGTTAGCATTTTTCCCATAGAAGTGAATGAGCGGGCCCCATAAGGATAGGTATACCCTACGTGTGTGTGTGTGTGTGTGTGTGTCTGGTAATACCTTACCTTGTGGGTTCTCTAAGTTCTCCTTATATTTGTGTTATATTTGTATATATGCGTGTTCCCTATGATGGGCTGCTACGCTGTCCAGGGTGTCCTTGGCCTTTGCATTTTGTTATAAGCTCCAGGTCTGTTGTGGCTCTGTTCTACATCATGGATGGAAGTTCCTGTGAAGAATCTGTTTCCATAGAGACGCTGCATACTGCTTTTGGCTTTGGCTGCAAATGCAGCAGGTCCTGACACCCTGCAAATCCCATTTTTTTCTCCCCCATAAAACCCAACCCTTTGTGCCAGGATTCCCTTTCAGCTGCTTATTTCCGCTTTTTGCTCATCGTGTGTACCCCCCCCCCCCCCCCCGTGTACCGCCGTCGTGTCACCAGAGCTGCATGCGACTGATGTTGGCCGTCAGGGGCAGCTCTGCCCTCCGCTGCAGCCTGCGCCTTCCTGATGCACCCGCGGTGGTATGTCGTCATTTCGGCAGCCGTCTTTGCGATGGGAGATCCTGCTGCAAGGAGGGAACGACAGAGAGAAGGAGAGCAGAGCAGAAAACCCCATTCCCACAAAGCAGAAACGCTGAGCCCTGCAGATCGCAGGGGCCCGGCTCGTCTTTCAAGGTCCCTGAGAATTATAGGGTCAGAAATTACCCACTGTATGTATATAGCTGCAGACAGGCCAGTATTTGGGTGCCATGGATTCAGAGACACTATTGCGTCAAATGAGTCTGCTGACAGATGAGATTAAAGGGATCCAGGCGTTTCTTTCTTCAGTTCTGGTCTCATCTTGTCTTCCATCGACTCTGATAAGACGGTACAGTCATTTCAGACTTGTTGTAGTTTTGTTGGAGTATCTACTCAATCCTTGGTCTTCCGCCAGGCACATTCTCGAAGCCCAGACAGAACCGCATTTCTTCTAAATGACAATTCATGTAAAGATTTTTTGGTTAGCAGTCCAATCCAAAAAGAAAGATCTGTGTCAAATTCCATTTCATTAGGCCTTTCCCATTGATTATTCTGGCTGGTTTCTCCAACGAGTCTTGTAGTGGTGATTACTATTACTTCCAGTGTTTAGTTCAATGCAGTTTACTTGTATATAGTGCAACCCTCAACACATGACACATGGCAACGAAACTTGATATTAACATAGCATTAAGGGAGTAATGTCAGATTATTTAAAATATAAATATAGTCTAAGAACTCAGCTTTGTCTTTTCTGCAACAAAATGCTGAGATAGATGGTAGCAAACATCAAAAGCCTGACTTAGGCACGGGGCTTAGACACAGGTGCACCATGGGAAACAGAGTCCAATAGCAAAATGTGTCTTTAGTTCCTCTCCTCACTCAGCAGCTAATACTCAAAACGTTTGATCCGCATCAGAGGAAACAGGAGCAATGGGAACTAGAAAGGCAGGCAGCTTGGTAACCATGGATGTCAGTTTTGATTCACGTCACTCGAAATGTGGAATTGTAGGTTTGGAACGATTTTCATAATAGTGAAACATATTGGCCATTGCGGGTGGTTTTGTGAAAGGGGGAACTAAAAGGAGGGACAGCTACCGTCGATGCCGTGTTGACGCACCAAGATGAAATATCAACATCAGCATCCAGGAAGTCGTGACGGTTTATGACTTTCTAATGCCAAATCTTCTTTCATCTGCTGAGGATTGCGGGTTGTGGATTGCTGGGTTATATTTTCAGTAATAATATAGCGGAAAAGGGCAAATTCCGTGTGGAAATGCATCGCTGCAAAGTCAAACAAATGTTCATCCCATAAAACTGTGGCGCCTCGACGAGCGGTTTGCCGACAGAGCACAGGGCAGCCAGACGGCGCATCACTGGCATAACCAGTGAGGTGTGAAGGCGCAGTAAAATGTGCCAAGCGAAAGAGTGAGCTGGACCCTGCACTGACCCTGTCATGGTCACTGTCTGCACTGCCACAGTCAGGCAGATGGGGGGTGGGGGCTGCATTTTTTGCAGGAATTCACCCAGCTCCACCAGCTACCATTTTATATGGTTCAAGTAACGTGTTGGCTTATACCGAAACGCGGCCTGGTATTTCGGTCATGACTGATACATCACCGCTGTCAGGGCGACTTGTGTTTGAATATTGACTTGCTGTAACTGGACAGATGCTGCAGCCCGTCTGCCCGGTATAATGCGACCCCTTCCATCACAGGCTGGGGGCTTGTCGCTCCTGAAGGGCTCCCAAATGCTACACCAGTCCACTTAAGTGTCCAATTATAGACTTCCTGTTCCTTTCTCACAGGTAGTTAGTTTCAGACCATCTCATCGTTGGACAAGTGAGCAAAGACTATCGCTACAGTACCAATTGCACATGTGAGGTCACTCAGGCCCGGAAAAGGAAACGCGAAGACCTCGGTCATGGTAGCATCAACCCGACACCTTCAAGTGGCCCTTGGCACCTTGGTCAGCTGCTGCATCCCTGTACCTGTCTCTGCAGGCCCCCCCCCCCCCCCACACACACACACACACCCACAGGTCGCCCATATAGCCTTTCACTGTCAGCATTAATCCCGCTCTATCAGCCCAGTGTTTGTTCGCAAAACAATAACATCCGCGAAGAGCACCCCCCCTCCCTGGGGGGGGGTCAGCGTGGCCATTTTTCTTGACATCCCTGGCCGTCACAGAAACGCTGCGCTCCGATTCCACCGTGATGCAGCGGTGGATGAAATCCCAGCGAAGCCTCGTTCCTCTTAAACTTTTTTTTTTAACAAAAGAAATAAATTTTCCAAAAAGAAACAATGTTACAGCTGAATCCAAAGTTCTGTGCAAGAGTTTCATATTAATCATATTTCCACAAACTTCATCCCTCAGTTGATGATACACATTAAATAACCCCAATAAATCACTAAAATGCTCATTTAAAACATCTTTTTCATTTATCACATATGTAATTTGATAGGGATACATCAATGTGAACCAAACGGAATCACAAAACGGAATGTTAAGAAAGGACCTTATTCTTCTGTACAGTCACATGGTGCCATTTAATCAAGAGTTAAAGATCAAAGCTTCCTATCTAAAGTTTGTCCGGAAATGACATCAGAAATCTGTGACAGTGCTAATCGGCCACCCCCCCACCGCCCGCCCCTTTGGCCCCGTTTCTTCTCCCACTCCCTTAAACCATGGGTCATTTAGCTCACACCAAACCCCCCGAAAAATGCAAGTGGGGGGGTGTGAGCTCATGAGAGGTGAGTCAAAACCAAGAAACAGTCCCAGCTGAATTATTTCTCTCCAGATTAAAAAAAAAGAAACAGAGAGAGGAAAAAAAATGTCTGGGATGCGAAAGTCTGCCGTGAAAACGGAGCCGATTCTGGACAAAGCCGCTTGACGGCATTCGTTCAGGTTCTCGCCAAACTCCACGGAACCGAGAGTCTAGCAGCTCGCAGCTTTCTGCAGACCTCTGTCTGCTCCGTGGCGCAGAACCCATTGAGCCTAAGCTTTCATCTGAATGAGGGATGGGGGCCTTCCGCCCATTTGGCGCCCATTACATCGCTGCATTGCTGGCCTGATGAATGCAGTGCCAGGTACGTTTGTTAAGATTCTGTTGTTAGACTAAGGGGCAGAAACACTGAAAGCTGCCAGGAATGCGGGATAGTTCCCGTCATTCATTAGCAAATCGAACGACAAATTGAAGCCAAGTGAATGTCAGTTTGTCAGAAAAATGCTCGTTTGCGCTGTAAACAGAGGGCTGGATTTCCAGCTCTCCTGTTGCCGCGGCTCTGATGGGGCATAAAGCATTTAAAACGGGGGGCACTGGTCACATGGTTAGGGGTATTTTTCACGTTGTCTGTTTATATTCCTCATGGCAGATACGACCCCCCCCCCACCTCATGCCCCACCTCTCTTGATAGCTTTCCATTGTCTGCCTACCTGTCAGAACCTCCCAGCGCTCTCCGACCAGCGTGCTATTAAACCAGTACCTTTCAGGTTCAGGCCGTACGCCAGGTCATTGCTGGACCTCCTGGATGTCCCCCTGGGAAGTTTCTCTCCAGTACCTCTGGGACTTCCAGGCTTTCGTGTACTCCAGGAATCTCACAGTACCAAAACCGCAGCCTGCGGAAGATCACGGATCGCAAGCGAATTTACTGCGACAGCCCTTCTGCGTCCTGGTTTTCCATTGGGTAAGATAGCTCATGTGAGTAGCGTGAGCTCTGCAGATCACATTGGATGAGAGCTTCAGTTATAGGGAATAATGAAATATCACACCAAGGGATTTCGATGTAATTTTTCTGACACACGTTGCTGTTCAGACATGTGCATTTTCCATCTGTTTGCATTTACTGCGTGTTTTCCCACTAATCTGGGTACTTCATACCCAATCATTCCCTGCCTTCGGAGACACAAACATTTCAGGGAAAATGTACACATTACAAATTTTTTTACAAAAATCTATAACATAAAGGTACATATAGCTCTATGCGAAGCAAATCGGACGAGGCAGGTTGAGGATAATGGAGGGATGTCAGAATAGAAGTGGACATAAGAAGGGATCTGTTTGCAGATTCAGCGCAGTGAGTAGTGTGGCAAGCATGGAAGGGCATGGAGGGGCATGGAGGGGCATGGAGGGTGAGCCAGTCCTGAGCTGATCCCCGATCCGGGTCCCTTTGGGCCGAAATCAGGTCGGTGGTTTCGGAAAATGAAATGCTTGCTCTCCCGGAAGGGGCCCAGAAAGTCGGAAGGCAGCCACACCAAACTGCCCGTCCAGCTCGGTTCACCGGGCCTTCCACACAGCACGATGATAGGACTCACTCTCTGTGGATGAGAATCACTCTCTGCATCAGTTCTTAAAGGGGAAGGCACGGGGGTCTTTTAATCCTTCCTAAAGGGGAAGGCACACATGTTTTTGGGGTCACCTTGAAGTGTCTCCAGCTGAAACAGAGCTCCAGTGCCTCTGAGAACCCTTCCCAGCAGCGAGCGCAGTGCCAGGTGCAGGGGCTCGATGACGCCATCGGTGTAGCGCGGTCGGAAAGCCGGCACTCTGACATTGGAATGCGGCACGCTGGCAGGCCGGTGGGGTGGGAGGGATGGGTGAAAAAGTGTCACTGAAGTCTGGAAAAACAGCGGGCAACCCGCTGGAAAATGACACAAGGAGTTAAATGAGAAAGGCCAGGCCAGAGGAAAATTCCAGCGGAAAAAGCTCTCCGTCGCTTTAAGATGACAGGCGTGGCCAGGACACACGTCTGGGCAAGTGTCCCAGCTGCTGTAAGTCTCACGTTCATAGGATGCAACGACAGGGTCTTCAATTGGGCTCAGGTCACCCAGGGTCCCGCGCCCCATGTGCTGCTGAGCGCCAGAACACCCCCAGTGGTGCCTCGCACTCCACCCACAGTGTTACATCACACTTCAGGTCACCAGCTGTGGCCAACCGATAGGGAAAACTTTATACTATTATATTAGTATACATTTATACTGAAAAGGGGGCAGCATGGTGGTGCAGTGGCTAGCATTGTTGCCTCACACCTCTGGGACCCGGGTTCAGGTCTCCGCCTGGGTCACATGTGTGTGGAGTTTGCATGTTCTCCCCATGTCGTCGTGGGGTTTCCTCCGGGTACTCC
>JAODJX010000049.1:613598-629703 GCA_026776945.1 Isichthys henryi | reverse complement strand
CCCCCCCCCCCCCCCCCCCCCCCCCCCCCCCCCCCCCCCCCCCCCCCCCCCCCCCCAATAAACTGTAAGTGTCACTTATATTGCGATTTTGCAGCTGTTGTTTATCTTTTGTTTTGGTTCTTAGATTTATGCTTCTGATAATCTCATGGTCACATGACACTCTTCTCACTTTGATTTTCATGTCAACAGCCAATCTGATAAATAGATAGATGGATGGATGGAAGGATGGATGGATGGATGGATAGATAGATAGATAGATAGATAGATAGATAGATAGATAGATAGATAGATAGATAGGTTGCTGCTCTGTTCTCCATCTGCTCACGGTCTCCTGCCAGCAGTCGTCCTGTCGTCAAACCCTCATGGCGGCTGCTCATAAAAGCAGGAAATGACATCAGCATCGGTTCAAGCCCATTATGCCTCCCTCGACGGCACAGCGACAGCGGCACTTATGCAATGCAGACGTGAATGGACTTGGGCCCCAGGATTTACGACGTGGTTCTACAAAAAACCCTTACCACCGGGCTCAAGCCCATTAGGGGTTCGGTAAGTGAGGGCCTGGTCTGCCGGGGCTGGTGGGATGTCCCACTGGGCCTGTGTGCACCCATGCTCAACGGCGCCACACCCTGGTGGGGGCAGTTTGCCCAGATGCCTGCGGGAGAGGCGGTCAGTAATGCCGGAGCGCGGTGACCACACCAGCCAGCGGATATTGCAGATGGCCGAGCGAGGAGGGGGCATCTACAGGATGGGCTTTCGGCGCCGTGATGGGGTGTGACTCTGGTTCAGAGCGCCACACAGTGGGCTGGGTGTGAAATCTCTATATAGAGGGACAGTGATGGACTGAGGAACAGACTGTAGGGTATATAGGGTACATCTGTGTGTCAGTGTGTGTGTGTGTGTGTGAGAAGGTATACTTTACCTTATGGGGACACAATGTCCCCACAACGGGATGAGTACCAGTTTCTTTCCTGGTCCCCATAAGGGAAAACTCAATTTAATAAAAATCTGTGACTGCAATGAAAAAACTAGAAAGTGCAAAAACTCTTGTATTTAGTTTGGTTACGTATGGTTATGGTTATGGTTATGGTTATGGTTAGGTCTGGGTGGGGGTTAGGGTTGTCATAGTTAGCGTTAGCATTTTTCCCGTAGAAATGAATGAGGATATGTTTATCCGACGTGTGTGTGTTTGTGTGTATATTTATTCATTTATAAAATTACAAAGAGATGATCAGATGATGACATACCATAATTTATTGTAGTCTCCTATATTGAATAAAACTGTCTTTGCTGTCCTTAAACAATCAGCTGAAGCCATTCAAAACCTAAAATTCAAATACAACCTATAAACTCATTTCCGTAACTGAATATTGTGCAAATAATGAAGAAGCTGAAGCATTGCATAGAAGACCTGTGTGGGGGGTAAATTTAATCTATTCAGCTCAGTCATTAATTTTAATCATGCGTGAACGCAGATAATTACATTCAGTGGTTGTAAACAGCACGTTGTTCGTGCGAGGAGCTCGTGACGATCTGGGTTGGCAGTCAAGCAACGAAAAGGGGAGCCGGGATGAACAGGTGAGTCAGGTGGCTGAGCAGAGAGAAGGAGAGAGACTGGGTGAGAAAGAGGGAGAGGAGCTGACAGCAGTGAGAATGCGTGAAAAGCTGAGAAAGTTGTTTTTAAACAGCGCTTCTTGTGTGGCGTCCTTCACTGCGGCTTTTTACGCCGCCAGATTTAAGAGGATAGGAGCAGGTTTTTTCTTGTCTTTAGGCTTAGTTGGGTTACATGGTGGGGTTATAAATTCACATTCCTTAAAAACAATTTCGAGTGGGTTCTTAAAATGAATTAAATCAAATTGATTCTATAGGCTCCGGACCCCCCGTGACCCAGTAGGATAAGCGGTTTGGAAAATGGAATGAATGATTCTACAGCTGCGAACTCCCGTTCTGATGTAAACTGGTTCCATTTTTTCCCATCGTTCACGATAAACCGGCTTTCCAAGTTAAGTAAACATCAGGTGCTCCATTAAAAAAGAAATCTTCGGTTAAATGAAGCCACACTAGGAGGGACACTTTTGTACCACGTTGTCATTATTGTTTTATTTACTGGTGCTAACATTATCTTAACTAGGTGCCGGTCACATTTCCTCATCACTTTTGGTGTTACAAGAATTAGGAATATCGTGATACATCATGCACACAGGTTTATTTGCTCAATGGACCTGGTGTTTTTGTAGTTAAAGAAAAGCCATAACACCAAGAGGATACATTATGATGATGAACACAATATGATTCATATTTAACAAAAACAGTGGTGGTTTAACAGTAACAGCACAGCCATTTAAGGCAGTAGGAGCTGAACTTGAATGGAGCAGCCAGACTAAATTTTTACTCTAATTATCTCACATCTGTCCATATTTAGATGTTAAGAAATGTAACTTGAAGTGTGTTCATAATGCAGAGAGTCTTTCATTATTAAAGGGAAACTCTGGACTGTTTACCCAGTAAGACCAGCTGAGACATGGGAGCCAATTAGGGTGTTAACAAGGCTCTTTGTGGAACGAAGTCCTGTTTAATCTTGTTCTGTTCATGATCTCCTGTTTAATCTTATTTTAGGTACCCAAGCACTCCCAAACTCCAACTGCGTCACACAACCAGTGACTGAGACAGACATTATTCGTCCTGCTTTGGGGCACTGGCTTTCAGCGGCTGGCTTTTCCAAAATGAAGTCATTCTCCGGAGACTGGGAGAGCAGCGGGCACAGCAACTGGGCCAGAGTCGCACACTGCAAATTCATGCCGCAGTTTATTCACTGACAGGAACTGGAAGCGACAGGATGGACCACACTGCCGTTTCCGTCCCAATCAGCAGTATTCAGAAGTGAAACACTCCGCTTCCCGCTCTTAATAAATCTGCAGGCTCCAGCATTTAAGGCCATCTGCGCAGTCGGGGCTCGTGGAAACCAAACGCAGCCGAGAGCGGCCGTCCCGGTATCTGGCTCCGCTTCTCCGGCTGCTGCCTGCAAATAAGTTTTTTTTTTGATGTCAATAATTGCATTTAATTCTAATTGCAAATAACGAGGGCCTGGAAAATAGACAGGCCCCATGCACCCACAAAAACATCCTGAATGGGAGGAAAGCAGGAGGTGCAGCTCCTCAGTGTTTGCCAAGAGGACGGAGATCATCTGCCCCGAAATAGCAGCAGAGTGTAACCTAGCAACACGCTATACAGAAGCCTGGCACTCGACTTTATTGCGTATAACTACCAGCTAAAATGAAATAAAACGTGTTCATTATACAAATACCCCCACTGCCTCAAATTCATACCTACCGAAACATTAAAAAAAAAAAAAAACACTATTTCAGGATTCGTGTTTTCCATTTTAAAAAAGCAAATCCATTTGTGATTAATTATTTCCTATACATCTCTTATTTTGGCATTGATTTAACTGCAAATACTAAACCAGACTGGTACCTCTTATCCTGTCTGTATTTTCTACTCAGATTTAATCAGAAAAGGCAAATCCAGGGTGCCTTGTGGGTTTATTCTCCCGCTTCTTGTGTCCTGTTTCAAGCCCCTTTTTCTGTGGCTATTACTTCAGCACTCTGACCCTTGACCCCCACCCCTCCCCACCCCAAAACCCACAAAGGGACCTAATTACTCAATGTGCTGCACTGGCAGTCTGCCAGCTGTACTGGGGAGAAAACAAAACAAAGACTATAATCAATTTCACATCTGCGGTCAAGTTATGAAAATGATTACTGTGGGGTTGGTACATCCATGCATCACGCTGGCTTTTCTTTTCTTTCCTTCTTTCCTCCGTGTAATGAAGGCGGCTGGGGCCACGGTGTGCGGTTGTGGTCTGCTTCGGATCTAAGGGCTTCTCCAGATGATGAGACAGAGTCTTGGCCGGCCAGCCTGTGGGAGGAACGGGCACACTGGAGACACAAAAACGGAAACAGTCGCGCAATTTTAGTGCCGTCTTGGGGGCCGCGTGTGAGCCCGACCTGTGCAGGCCTCTGGAGAGCAACAGTAAGCAGCGAAGAGTGAAACCTGGACGATATAACTCATTATTCCATAACTGTAAATGCTATTGAATATATCAGCCAAACACTTTAAAATATTTAACAGAGCAGTAGCCAAGTTTGTATTATGATACAATTGAGTTTCATCTATCTGATTAAGATTAAGATGCATGTTACTGATCCCAGGGGGAAATTCTGGTGCATACAGCAAGAACAGGGTGCACAAACAAACAAACATATAGTGCGAACAGATTTAATGAATGCGCAATACACAAATAAAATATCCAGAAAGGAAAACAAAACATTTTGCTGCTACAGAATGAAATTTTTATATATTACATATACACACGCATATAAATATTTAACTTAATGTATATTCCGATGTCCTTATGCACTGAGGTACCGATGAGTCACTGAATTAATGAGTAGAACACAGAAGTTATAATTTAATCATGATATCAAATGCAACTGAATGAGACCCAGAGACAGACATAAATGGATTTAAAAGGTAGCTGGTCTCTGAAGCCATGTCTAAGTTCCATAATGAAAGTATGGCATTAAAGATAAGAATGGAATACAGGGCGGCGCAATGTTACGTGCATTAAAAATATTTATAAAAAAGCGGCCTGTTGCTTTAATATCTTCAGCCTTAACGTGTCCATGCAAACCGCATTCGTGTGGTGCGAAACATAATTACCATTAGTGCACAATTAGCAGTTTATTTTTTTTTATCGAGAATTTGCATTACTAGATAATTTGGTCAAGTTTTAACTTAATTAATTAATTAATTAATCTGTGGCAATCCTGGAACCTTCGCCCTATCGACGTGGTTCGGGTCATTCTTTGACATAGGAGGCTACAGTGTTAATTTTACAGCATCCTGCTACAACTCAGCTAGTAGAGTGGTATGTGAGTAATACAAACCTTTTGGTTTCTAATCCCAGGGAGCATGCATAAATTGTAACTCTTCCCTCATTTGTAAGTCGCTTTGCATAAAAGCAAGAAATAAATTAACTAAACAATACTTACTAGTTGTATCACAATGACTCAGACTTATGTATGTGTCTAATAGCAATCATATTTTTGTAAATATACATTTGATTTCGCTAATGAGCTCCAAAACTATAAAGCAAACGATTGCGTTCTTTGCAGCCCCCTATCGACGTTTATCAGTACAGCGATCATAAACCCTTAAATTGTATGAGTTTTTTTTTCCCGGCAGATGGCAGTATTACTACAGAAATATAAACGGCATCGCCTATCAGAGGCATTCAGAATCCAAAAGAAAACGCATAAATATGCATTCCGATATGATATCATTTTAATTTGCCGACAAACGTGACCAAGTTATTGTAATTCAAGCTTAAGGTTAAAATAATGCCATTTAGAGAAAGAGTGTATTTAAGTCTGTCACAGGTACCCTCACCTATATATTAAATTAGAAACAATTGGGAAATTAACACTGTATAAACTCAGGTGTGCATTTTAAGTGCTTGAGTGTGTTTTTATTGTTAAATCATAATAATAATGATTTAGTAATGTCTATACGTCTATGTTACAAAAGTATACATTATATTAACAGGTAGGGAAATGTTGATGTAATTTAAAAAGCTTCTTACTTTATGTTGCCCATTAAAATATCCATTTGTTCAAATGGATGCAATTATTTAGGACGGAATAGTGAGCTAAACGACAAAACAATTAACAGTTACCGTAAACATAACTGCCGCGCGTGGCCAGTGTATATAACATCTATCCAGTAGAGAATAAAGTATTTACAAACTGTGCTTCGTGGACAAGAAAATAAGGGGCAATTAACATAAGGGGCAATTATCCGAGAACCCGCAAAAAAATGTGGCAATAAAAACGTACTCCCTCTCACCCTCTACTCTCAGCTTTATAAGAAGAAAAACTTTATCAGGATCTTGGTACTTTACAGCAGTTTCGGGGGGGGGGGGGGTGCGTCCTTTTCGTTTAGGCAGTGCGTTCGAGGGGCTTCATCCCCTCCCCGAGTTGGAGAATAAAGCTGTCGACTAGGGGGGCGGCGAGGGTGAAGTTGTCAAGCGGGTGAGGGAGCAATTTGGCGCCCATGGTTTGCTACGACGACACGCCCTCGGAACATGCAGCCGCCCCGGGCAATTGCTTATATTCTTCTTGCCAGGATCCGTCAATTTTCAGATACCCCTTGTACTAATAGTTTAAAGTCAGACCTTCTTATATAGACCTAAATGAAGAAAGGAAAATCGGATCTAAATATAAAGTGTATACATGCAATAGGTCTTCATTCTGTATATATGTACACCTTTTTTTAAGAATTACATTTCGGTTATTCTTAATCTTCTGCCCTTGCGCTAACTGATATAATTTGACGTCAACAACAATTGCGCAGTTATCTTGTGAGCTCCCGACGTGGGGGAAGACGAATAATTGATATGACGGGACTTTTATCGTGTTATCTGAAAAACACGTGGGTCCACTTTGATATAAAATACCTCTTGAAATACCTCGCGCCTATGACATTAAAACTCATTAGATCTGGTGGTGTTACTTTTGAATTTGCAATTGTCAAGTAAAACATAACCTACAAAAATAACCCAATCCGCTGCAACTGAGTAGATTTAACGCACTAAGGTCAGTGCAAGAAACGATTTCCATTAAATGAGGAATTTTACTCGCATCTATTAAAACACACATGCAGGATAATCTGATGCATTCAGAAGAATGTATCGTCTGATATTGGTGTTAGTCACACGCAGAATTAGAGGCAAAGAACACATCCAAACATTTATTTAAAGGAACAGAATTAAAAAAACATTACAGACTAACAGAGTTGGGTAATTCAGGTCCAGAGAGTAATGATCCAGACCAGGATTTTGTTCCAACCAACCAGTTGAGTACTCTGACTGTGACTCTTTATGCTCAACTGGTTGATTGAAACAAAATCCTGGTCTGGACTTCTACTCTCTGCATTTCTCGATGGAAATTTGAGCAGGCATGTGTGGTGTTGATCATGCTATCTAAAGCATGCTGAACCAGAGCCCCTCTTCGCCCTTTGACCGACCCACTCAGTTCTACCACGCTGCACCATGTGACCTCAGAAAGGTCATGCTGGTAAGGTGGATCTTTGAGGAGGCAGAGGAAGCCCCTGGCAAGGGCCCACCTGATTACACACTTGTCAGCCACTTCCTAGGCTCTGGTCTAATGACTGTTTGTGGGAAATGCAGTCTGGTTGCTAGGATTCCCCCACTGCCTGTGCTGTTAATTATATAGCAACCTGATGTTTTTCACACTGCTTACTTTAAGACATGCAGCACATGGTTCCCTCTGAATTAGCAGCAAAACTATCTTAATCTTTACAGCCATTTATACAGTGGGACATTAATTGGCATTATCCCGCTAAAGCTTGACCACAAAGACACTTTCTGCCTGTAATGTCTGTGCGTGTAATGCAGCATTACATTTATATAGGTTAGATGGTGCGTTGGTTTGTCAAGAAAGTTATAGATACGTATCGCAGTGTTTACTTCGGGGGCTGGAAAACAGGGTGTCCCAAGTGATGTAGTTACTAAAGAAGGACCATTTTGCACCATGGAAACAATTTAGTCCATCTTTCTGTGATGTAATAATTAGTAGCTCTAAATGCTTTTCTGGTGAGGAGCTGTGTGACAGGATGCCTTGGACCAGGATGATTTGACTGTTGTCATGACGATGCCGACAAAGCAGTGGTATCCTCTCACATACGTCCTCAGTCTGCATGTGACACATATTAAGAAACCAACACTGCATCTACTTATGCACAAGTACAAAAACTTATTGACTTTGTGTTGCTGTAATTTCAATGTGTTCAATCATAATGTCAAACTCTATTTCGAAATCTGTATCAAAATGATACTAAAATGACAGAAATTATCGATCATCTTAATATATGTATAATATATACTACTTAGGTATTTTTCCTTGAAGTAGTCAAAAAATCTGATTCACCTGGGAATTTCACCTTTTTCCACCTGGAAAAAAATGTATTTCAATACATATTAAATTATGCTATCAATTATACTATTATACTATATCTTAGTAGACCACACAATTAGCATAGTTTTAGCTAGCAGCAATATCGAATACCACCATGATTTAAACTTCTCTGGAAGCCAGTAATAACCCACAACACTCATGAAAAGACCACAAGGGAAATGAAAAGCATTTGAAGGTCATATATCAGCATTTCTGGATTTAACAGTGTGATAATTGGCACGTATCTGTCAGCTTGAATTAGGCCTCCCAGAGATTTCAGCACAGTCTGTGGCGCTGGCCCAGCTTCCCTCACCACGTTACAAGAGAGGCTGGATTTGCTTTCTAGACTGGCAGCTCAAAAGGAGACGGGAGCTGTGAACCGCTGAGGTGGGCCAGAGCTGTCAATTGAGAGACGGGTTGATGTCTAAGTGCAAAGACATCACGGCAACTGAGATCTTCACCGCTGGAGCCAGTTGAAAAGGGTTCCGAAATTCTACATTTTCACTGCCCACGGATGGCTTGCGATCGCGAATGACAACCGAGCTGACCTCTGGCGTAGGAGCGCTTTGTAATCGGTTTCCAACAGAAACATTAACAGGAACTCCACTAGACATCACATTAATATTAAATATTTTCAAATTAGAGCATAAGGCCATTTCAGAAAAGTGTGCTGATCCTGAACCTCTCACAACTGGATTTATTTACATGAAAACAACAACTAATAAACATGAAGGGTCCATTTTAATGTGATGGAGCAAAGTTTATCTCTGAAGTCACACTACAATCTCAGCAGGGTAACGGATCCAGTCGGGTTACGAGAGCATACACAGGCCCCCGGCATGGTGGACTCTCTTGCTAAACTCTCAGTGGAAGAATGGAACGTGATCCAATATTTAATGAATCAGTGACTCATTTAATGAATCAGGGAATCACACAATCATGTGTGGTCACTCCTCATAAGTCATAGGGGCCTGGATTAGCTCTATGGTTAGTAAAAATGCAATTTAAGGTGTCTGACTGGAATTGTAAAGTAATGTCTAGAGACTTTATGGTATAACATCGCATAGTGTCATAAACAATGGTATATAAACAACACCACTGATGTAAAAGGGTTATTCATTTGGAACGGCATCTGGAAACACGCTGTTAGCTGTAGGAGATGCGGTGGATGAAGGCTGGAATAACAGAGAAGGAAAGAACGGAACATTAAGCATCAATCTTCACAACCAGCTTTACAAAACATCTTGGGCTGGCTGTCAACCATTCAGTGTGACCTGTGTCACACTTAGGAGCCTTTACTTTTCAGAAGACCAATATATCAGTTTCATGTTGACAGTAACCCTTTGAAATGTCAAAGATTAAAGGCAAAAGAAGCTTCACGGAATCTTTAAACACTTCATGGCCAATATGCAACAATTTTTCAAATACAAATTAAGATTTCTACAGCAAATCCAGCACCATACATCAGACTAAAAGAAGCAAGTTTATTTATGCCGTACAAATGACCCAGCGAACTTGCCAGGACCCACAGCATCCAAATCCTGGTGCGGATTGCAGAGTATTTATCCTTTGTGGGTACTGACATTCCAGACGCTTAAAAAACACATTCGTTTGTATATATTTGAGTTGTAAATCCAAATATTACCACATTTCTTCTGTTGTTTTTTGCTCTGATTAAATGTTTACAAGGTCTTACTACAGGAATCTAGCAATTACACTTGATTTAAGTATTCGTTCTATGTTTAAAACCGTTCCCTTTTGAAATACTTACTGTATAATTAGGTACAACAAGTAAAGATGAGTGATTAAACTGGGGAAGGAATACTTCAAGGGTGCATTCAAGTGGCTGGTGTGACTAATTTTTAATTATATTTATAGTTTAAGCTAAGCTAATGAGGCATCTAGCACCAGGGGAAAAGAACAAGCCATTTCTGTCCCCATGGCAACATCAGCACCATCTCTGACGTACCTGCGCCGTTTCCCCGGTGGTCTTGCTGGGGAGGTCTTTGTGCATCGACCTTAAATGACCCGTCTCTGAGCGCGCCTGGTGGTACCTGCTGATTGCTGATAATTGCTATTCCAAGAGAGGTGGTTGGGGGTGATTGATTGTTCTGAGTTACTGTGGCGGTTTGACAAATTCGATTGAACTTGTTCCGACACAGAACGGTCCTAATTCATTACGTACAGACATCAGTCAAGGCTCCAAGAGACCAGGTTCTTCACAACACAGGGCTCCTACAAGGCACCGCTTACACCAGTCTAGTGTTTTTCAGTGTTTTGGCCACAAGCTGTGTTGAAGATCTATAACTCTGGGTTATCAAAGAGCTAAGCCCATCTCACAGACATCATTAAACATCTGAATCATGTCTGCACTGGCAAAAAAAAGCAAAAAAAGCTTATATGCAAAAGCACTAGAAGCACCGAAACTGCACTCAACAGCTCAGGGGAATCTACACCTTTCAAAAGAATTCCCAAATAAGACAGGTTTGAATGTTAGGGCTGCAGATTTGGGTGTAGCAGACAGAGAGTAAGCGTGTGCATATCCCTTCAAAAGGAACAACTTTAGGTCAAAGATCCCTAAAAAGTGAAGCTCGGGAGGTCTCTGTGAAGCCGTTCCGCTGAGACGCGCTTTGGCGTGAGTTTCTCCTCCGAGCCGTTCCTCCACTCTCAGATTTACAAGGGCTTGTTTTGGCCCCTCTGACAGATGGAAACGTAAACAGCAGAGCCGGCTGTTTCAGGGGCACCCCCGTCAGTCACCATGACAGCCTTTTTCAGCAACTTCCCAGAGGCCACCGGGGGGCCTCGGCCACAGAAGAGTGTCTGGTGTCACTTCCTGTCCCTGGCATACAATCGAAATTGTCGCCACGGCAGATCGCCTTACCGGCATGGCTTGTAAATGGGAATTTTTCACCTTTCATGTGCGTCCAGGAACATTTACGCTGTGAGCACTGGACTCCGAACATGTTCACGCATTATAACACGTTAAGGAAGAACTTGAAACCATGATGTTCCCTCGATCCTTATTAGTGGGTTTAAATAAATGTGATAAATTCAGGTACTTTTTGCACTACAGAATTTCCGTGAGGCACACGCAAAGGAAACCAATAAATAAACATTAATCGGAACAAATGCTGGCCATTCCTAGTGTTTGATAAACATCGCCTGATGATGTCAATAGTTTTCATCAGACCTCGCAGGAGCCAGACGGATATCAGGAAATACCTGCAATGCCATGTGACTACAGACTACGGCTGTGTCTGTGGGGTCGTCTGCTTAAAATTTCGTGTTTGCACCTATCAAAGGCTCTCTGAAGCCTCTTTTTTTTACTCTGTCTCCAACACACAGCAGTGACCATAGAATTTGCCCCAAGTAAAACAACGTGAGGAGACAAGACATCTGGAAAGAGGCGCAAAATATTTTCTTTATACATTTGTCTTTCATTTAGGCAAATGTGCATTCCTGTGTAAGTGAACTCAAGCTGTAGATTGGGAGTCTGAAAGGGAGAGGCGGGAAGTAAAGTAGAAAAATCAAAAACAGGCTCACGCTGTTATCACAGGCTGACATCTAGGTCTCCTCTAGAAGTGAATCACAAGAGACACCTAGAGGAGGAATCCCCCGAGTGACTAACACGCATTGTCACAGGCCCGCTTCCTCTGTTTGTTGGACACGCATGTGAAGGAAGTTGAATATGGTTCCCTTCCAAATATTTGAGTCTTGATCCCATTTTGGATGGCTGAGATATGATCTGGTTTCACGCTGCTCTCAGTTGCTCTTTGACGTGCTGATCTCTTCAGACATTCTCGGTAAAAAGATGCTGTGTGCACTGCCCAAACAGTAGGGTGGAGAGTTTCACGGGATACTGGGATCGTGATTTTTGGAGCCAAGATGGAAATTTTAAGCCGTAGCCTCTTAAAGTCACCTTGGTTACTATAGTAATATCATAAGCTTTCAGAACACAATGGATGGCACGAGGATATAGTATCCTGTCTGAGGGTTTGATTCTTTACACTGGTGTCATAACCCGTAAATGTACTTTTAGAGCTGTCTTGGAGTGAGGACAACAGCATGCATATATACAAAACTATCTTGTTTTGTTTTTTCAACTTTAATTTCAACTTGTTTGTGAAAGGGTATTTCTGTGCTCCTGGCCACGCGATCACAACTGTCTTTTTTTGTATACATATATTTGGAGTTCTTACTTATTGTGTTTTTTTAAGTTATCCTGATTTGTGTTGAGTTTGTGATGAAGTTCGACTTTGGGTTGACTCTGATTTTGAACTCTTCAGCTGTTGTGGAGTCACTTGACTCTAATTCATCTTGTCATCGTGAATCGTGTGCTTTTCTCCCCTCTTCCTTTCTCTCCCTACCAGATCCGAGGAAATAAAAAAAATGTTGAAATTGCACCCACTGAAAAGAAACTATTGTTTTCACAGAGAGAGAGCCCTACCTCCGGGCGGCTTGGCTTGGGATTCTCTGTAAGCAGAGCATTATTTGATTCAAGTGCAATCTTTAAAGGAGAGGAAAGAATTCAGGCTTTAATCAAGTTACAATGTATGAAATTTTCACTGATTAAGAGCTATTCTGAAAGAGGTATGTTGGACGGCGACCAGGGTGCCAGCAGCCCCGGGGTTTGTTTGTTTTGTTCTTTCAGAAAATGCTAAACTCGCTAATCACAGTTTCAGGGGTGAAAAAGCCACAGGGCCACTGAAGGAAAGATAAGACTTTCTCAGTAGCGGTTTGTTTATTGTGTTGCCTTAAGTCTTTAAACATTCCTGCGAAGGGTTTCTCACGATCCTCTTATTTTGGCAATTAAGATATTAGAAGAGAAAAAGGCCGTATTGTTTTCGAACAGCGACCACAGCCGTCCCTGAGCCACAGAGACCTTCACTCCTTGCTAGGTTTTTCAGAAATGTTTAGATTAAAATAATGATAACCAGTCTTTGGCCTTTAAGATGTAATTTTTCATTTTATATTTGCTTTATATTTGAATTATATGTTAGAAGATTACTCTTTGGAACAAGGATCACGCCCTCTACAGGTGAGAAGCCTGACAATGCTAGTTAGAGTTCAGTGAGAGGATGTTTCACGTTAGCTACTGAGAAGCGAAGAGAACTGAGAAACGTTTTGGTTGTGTTTTCTGTCGTTTCTTGCTCAAGTTGAGGTCCACTTTGTCTGGGCCTTTCGATGCTGCTTTGTGAAGGCTGCAAAAACCGCCAGGCTTAAAGGAGGGAGGGGAGGTGGTGTCCTGTACATGATTTAATCCCTGTTGCGGTTTCTCGCTGTCTGTCCTAAAAACAATGCCAATCAACCACTTGTGCTCAGACGCGTAATGAAAAACAAGCACAGGATCTCAGCAGACTGTGAACTTGTGTCCTTGATCATCTCCGCTATCCCCCCCATCCGCCGCCGTCCTCAAAGTACTGATCAGTCAGTCAAGCAGGAAGTATGAATGCCCTGACTGTTTCTTAATATGCGTACTTGACCGTTTTTTTGTGTTACTCGCATACCCATTTGACGACATCTTCCATTGCTGAACTACAGTTCCAATAGTCAAGAACAGAAGTGCAGAAGATGGTAAAAATCCTCGGATGTCGTTCTTGCCCCGCCCCAAATATCAAGAATGCATCGGTTGCATCCTCGCAAATGAGAACAATCCCATGATTCACTGCATCCCCAGTTCATTCTTGGGAGGCGAGTTAGCCAAGAACGTTCTTGCCAAGAACACAAGTACACTCTTTGAGTTCCTGGTACTGAAAATCACCCCCTGTGACCTTTATGCCCCCTACTGGTACTTCATTGGACTTTATGCCCACTCCAGTTCCTTTGAGCTCTAACACACAACTCCCCCACCACTCAAAATCAATAAACGCTTCGTAGGTGATTTATTTTGGTTAAATAATGTGCACATTCGATCATTGTTGTGTGTGTTATTCTGGTTATGACACGGCACGAATAAATGATAGTGCATAATTAATTAGCGAATAGTTATATGAGAACCTGCATGTACACATTGGTAGGTGGTTGGCTTTTGTTTTCATTAAATCAGGTTCCAGAACTGAAATGCATGCGGCTCACTGTCAGGATTGAGGTTTGAAGCACGACTGAGACGCACGTTTTCCTCGGCGGTATAATTTATATTTGTAAGCAAAAGCTGGATGCTGTCAGATACCAATCTGTGACTGTAAACCTGTAGCCTCAAGAGGAACAAGAAGGGGCGGTGAACACAGTACGAGACTTGGCTTGGTTTCTGCTGGGAATTGTGCAACTAGAAACATTACAACTGCAAAAAAAAGCAACAACGAAGGAAACCCGGGATCTGTAATGGGATGCATGCAGTTTTCCAGACAGATAACCAGACATTGAAGCAGAACTCCTACAGGCTAAAAGTGTAAAAATGTGTGTGGGAAGTTTTAGGGCTTCTACATCTCAAACGGCCCTTAAACGGCGATGATTTTCTGTCACTTCATGTCTGTGTCTCTTCGGAAAGTTCTTGGATACCATTGGTGTCACTTTGTGACTTTCGAAGCAGTGTTTGCTAGATGAGTCCCGAATGAGGCACATTACCTGCATTGTGAGGGAGCATCAGTTACGACAGTACGGCCATGTGGCGCGATTCCCTGAGGACCTGAGCGGCTGGACCAGTCCAAGGGGACTCCCACGTAGCACCTGACTGTGGCAGATAGATGGCCATTTCCGGAGTGTGGGACTGGACCGTTTCTCTGACTGGGGGGTCGCCAGCTGGGATCCCGAGGAGTTTAGCCATGTGGTGGGTGCGGCAACGCGTGTGTCATCGCATGTTCCCCAACCTGACCTGACAGTAGTGCCCTACTGCCAGAAGTTGTTACAGATGATTCACAAATCATTTTCTAACCCTAACCCTTATATAAAATGACAGAGTGTCATTTTTATTTAACAAAATGACTTCTACAGCTACTTTCCAATAAACATAGATATTTAACTGATCTTAACTGATCAGTTTGTTATACTTAAGTTACTCAAGTTAGAACAAAAATGTTTCTTTTTTAATGTAGAAAGAGGGAAATGAAGAAGTGAAGCAGGCATTTTGGTTAGATATTTTGACGATAAATGGGTTGAACGTTACTCCTGCTGACTTCATCGTAATGCAAATTGCCGCAATTCCGATCACTCTTGATTTCCCAGGACTGTTGCTCCCCCATGGCAACACTATTTCCCAATAAAGCAAATTCACTTCACTTCTTAACACGAAAAACACTTCCAGAGATTCTGAAGGTACAGAACCCAGATTTCAGTAATGAATAAAGTCATTTGGCTTGATTGCCGAACATTATAGTCACTAAACGCTTGTGTAACTTTAATTTACTCCATGAAAATTATGGGAGATCGTGTCTTAACCATTTATGTACCATTGCATTCTTCACAAAGTTGACCTGACGGTGCAGTGAGAAGGAATTTGTCTGAGTCCGTACATGTGGATGCAATTTAAAAAGGAGAGGCAGATGAATCAGCCAGTCTTCATGCTTCCAAATATTGTTCTTACGGCACTGTTTTAACAATGTGTGCCATTGTATGTGACAATGCTTCTCTTGAAGTTCACACACACCATGAGCGCACAGATCGCAGGCAGCCCATCTACGTGGTGCACCAGTGAAATTTACTGCCCCCTTTGAATAAAGCCATTGGGCTCACCTCAGTGAGAAAAAAGTCAGCTGGTGTAACTGTGTGCCACAAAACTGGCATCTTTTGGTGCCAGGCTAATCTATAATAAGCACTTGCCTGACAGTGTTGCTTTACAGGGATCAGAGATACACCACAGACTTAAAGCCGAGCCAGACGTGCTTCTTCTCTGTACCATACAGGATTCACAGTTTGTTGACTGTAGCGTTTAAAATAAGTACTTTTCTCTCCTAGGTTCAGGTCCCTGCATGAGAAGGGAAAAAACTAAAAATGGATCATTTCTGTGCATCACATATACGTATATAACATCCTTTCTCCGTGTCTGTGCATCGCATATATGTATATAACATCCTTTCTCCGTGTCTGTGCATCGCATATACGTATATAACATCCTTTCTCCATGTCTGTGCATCGCA
>JAODJX010000049.1:593916-611034 GCA_026776945.1 Isichthys henryi | reverse complement strand
GAGGAAACCCCACGACGACATGGGGAGAACATGCAAACTCCGCACACATGCGACCCAGGTGGGGATTCGAACCCGGGGCCTAGAGGTGTGAGGCGACAGTGCTAACCACTGCACCACCATGCCACCCCAAAATGGAAATTATTAACTTTTTATAAGGTTACTGTTTTTGGGTGGATGAAACTGAGGTACCCTGTCAGTATCAGTCTTGTTTCATAGCCTTGTTTTCTCTCTCACTAATGCAGTGAAACTGCGATACATTTAGCCTGCTCTCTCAGTTACGACTTTCATAACATGTTATTTTTTTCTGCATTTTGATCCACAAAGCCGCTGTAAACTTTGAAGGAACATAGTCAAGATGTGACAGTTAGATTTTTCTAAATCAAACCAAATGGGAAAATAAACTTCATATGTTATTTTCCATCGCTTTTTTAAGACCAGTTTTAGTAGATCCCAGTTTCAAATGGAGCACAGATACTCATTTGGTCTGCTCCTCTATAATAGAAATTATGTCCAGAAGAGCAAAACATCTATGCCAATGAATATTAATCCGAAATGTAATTGTTCTTATAAGAGCTACTCATTGGCCATCTGTGGATTGTTAGTGCCTTGCAGATGTCAGGCTGGTGACCACCACTGCATTTAGCCTGATGGCAGTTAGTCTAAAATCTGCTATTCTCTGGTAGTTTTTTTTTTTTTTAGAACAATATCAATATCTATGCCAAAAGGGTAGAAAAGTAGCACTTAAACACCCTGACAAGGCAGAAGTCAGAGAAAGGTAACATGCCAGGGGCCCCGGTTATCTCTGAAACTACCCCACTCCCGCCCCCCCCCGGTTGCCGACGGAGATATCTACTTGCCTCTTGTGAACTGGCAAAGTAGCTTGGGGGACAGCAGACGTCGTGAGAAATGCAGTTGATCTCCCCTGACAGGCAATTTCGCCGCCCTGTATCTGAACACGGACCGTAATGGTTTCTTTTTAACTGAATCTTTTGATTGAGAAAATTAGGGGTTCCCATTTCGTTTCTCGGAGCACTTCTACAATACGACTACACAAAAACACCAACACCTTATAAAAGACCCATAAAGGATTATGCATTAAGTAATCTATTCATGTACTTCTTAGTTTCGTGAGCAGTCCCCCCAAGGCAGGAATGGGCGTCTCTGCCATGCTGTCTCTCACTAAACGCCTTTCATGTTCAGCTCCTTTTTTCATGACATATTCAGCAAGTTAAGTCTGAATGATTTACAGTACATCTCCAGATTTTAATTTTTTATTGAAATGAGCAAAACAAAGTGTACATTTCAACAGTCGACAGTTGTTCTACATTGCGTCATAAAAAGGTACGTTATAAGAAAATCTAGTCTTAGCTGTGTTTTTTAAACACTAAGTGCCTACAAGAATCAGCTGCAAAACAATTCCAAATGCAAATGCAAACTGTTAAGATAAAACACACAATAAAATTAAAGGATTAGATACAGGCCTACAGCCAGACCCATTCTTTAAATGTCCATTTAAAGTTTGTCCAGCTGTGTTACTTTCACAGACGAAAGTTTTACAAAATCGAAGCAAAGTTTTTTTTCTTCCTTTTTTCATCTAGAAAAAACAAATCATTCCAAAATATCAGTCAATATATTCAAGCAATTCATAATTTTGGAATTATACAAAGATAAGTCCTTTATACATCTGTAACGTCAGGTTTACAGTTGATGTATTCCTTTTCAGTTTGAGAGGACAGGAAAACATTCAATCAATTCATGATGTCAGTTCAAAGAATGAGCACTGTACATACTGAGATGCTGTCTCACTCACTCTCTCTCTCACACACACACACACACACACACACACAGACAGTGCTTGAACGCACTCAGATCAGGTGCATGGCACATTAATCATGCTCCACTGTAGATGTCATTTTCTTCTTGAGCTCCCCATGGTTCCTGCCCTTGGGCTTCAGGGACCTGCCCTTTGGCTCGTGGGGTCGCAGATGGGCCGGTCCTTTTTCCGGATTGTGACCGGAGTCGTTGTGTTGCCGGGAGCAACGCTTGCACTTGCAGGAGGTGACCGCCGTGATCTTGTAGGTCCTGGTACTGCCGTCCTGGCACTGCAGTCGGATGCGTTGGGTGCGAGTGCGGTCGTTCACACACTTCCAGCTCTGGCCTTCCCTCCGGGCCCAGAACTTGCCAACGTAGCCGCCGATCCAGTTGGGGACCATGTGAGGCGGGAGGCACTCACCGGCACACACCAGCTCCTTCACCGGGCTCAAGCTGGTGCACTGGCCGTCGGAGATGTATTTGGTGGACCGGAGCTCCCTGCATCCAACCTGGCTCTGCTCTGTGGAGGAAATACAAACCGGTCAATGTACACTAATGCGTACATGCATGCTAACGCAAATTTAGCCTTGAAGTCTCCCCCCCCCCATTTTATAGGAAATGAGGGATTAGGTGCTCTGGCTTGTGGATGATCTTTGTACATCTGCTTCTTTTGCAAAGATACACTTCTGTATTGGAGCTGAGAGATGCTTACGCTATTTATAGGCAATTTCCTGAGCTCCGGATTTATGTGGTGTAATTATGAAGTTATTATAGTTTATTGCAGAGGCGTAGTCTTTTGGATTGGTGTTCATCTTGCACTCAGCTATGATTTATACCTGGGACGCTTAAGTATGAGATATAAATTCGCACACATCTTATGTTTTATTTTCATATTCAGGATATTTTTAGAAGCAAATTAAACCCATATGTCAGTGGTGTCCGTGAGGTACTTTCTTTAAGCTCACACTACAAATCTAGTTCTTAGCCACTATGCCACACCTTGTCTTTGTGCACAGACAGATGTTTCCTTGGGCATTTCCTGTGAGCTCAGGACAAGCCGTACAGCAAAAGGTATAATCATATACTTCCTGATGGAGGGAAAAAAGCAGACAATATAGTCGTCAGACACGCCTTTTATCTCCATTTTCGTCCATTCTTCTCGGTAAATGCCAGAAGTGCTACCTGCAATCGCTTGTAGACTTAACCTTCGCCTTTTATCAGAGCTGCAAATGCTGTGGCAGGTGCGTTCATTTGCAGTTTTCTACTTAAAACATGCAGGTAGCCGCTTAAAAACTACACTAATACGTCCGACATGAATTATTCCTATTTGAATTTCGATGGTAATGCCCTGAAAAAAACTCGAGCTTTTTGTAAAAATATATGTATTCCGAACATTTCTGTAGTGTTGTAATTAATGAGGTCAAGACACCTGGAAGTAACTAGAAAGTATTTCGCATCTGTGTACCTGTCACTGAGTATTACTTTGCATGTCATGATTAGGACGCGACAGTACAGTAATTTTACGTACATGAAGAGCCGAATGATATTGTTTGGCAAGAAGATGTTATTGTGGAAATAAACTTACCACTTCTCTCTGTGCTGCTCAAGCGTTTTCCTCCGTTACGGGCTCGATTTAAAGAAGTATTATTCGGAGTGTCCAGGGCTGATAAATCCAAGTGGGAATTCACGATTTCCGTAGCATCGTTACTAAACGACTGACAGCTATCCACGAAAATGCAAAACAAAAACAACAGGGAGTATTCGCATGTGATGGAGGGCATGATGCTGTAGCTGGTCCGAAGCACGATGTACGCAGAGGCGGTATTTTCCGACGATATTGCCTTTTAACTAAGACGCCGTTACCATGTATCCATCCGTTGATTCGACGAGCGCAGTTTGAGATTGTGGAAAGGCAGATCGTGGCAAGTTTTATGAATGAAACTAGAGCGATCGCATCGGTGACCACACCCCCTTGATATTCGGCGAGAAGCAGCAGTACTTATGTATCTTTAGGATTTGGGAGAGGTGAACTGACATGTTACCACCAGCAATCAGGATTAACATCTGCGGAGGTTATTTAAATGTCTACAAGTCCAATTAGACTGATAAGGATCCTTAATTTTCTGCTACAATGAACTTCAAGTGGCTATTTGAGAGGATTTGCAGTTATCTAAATAAAGCATTTCTCTGAATAGTTCCTATTATATGCATTTAGTTATGCTATTTACTGCATTATGTATCTTTAATTATTAAACTGTAAATTTACCAAGCCGTGCATTTTTCATGAATGACATGAAAAATCATCAACCCGCATATCAAATCTATCATTTAGTGGTTGATTTAATTTATCTTACGGTCCAATCCAGCGCAACTTCCGGTTTTACCCATTTAAGCAGCTGAACACTTTCTGGGCTGTCACTGGGCTGCTTTTGCACACCAGCGCAAAACAATTCCGATTCCTTTGCTGTCAGGCTTAGGAAGAAAAAACGCGGAAATAAAAGAGAACCTGCAGGCTGGAAAGAGGATCAGTATATTCGACACCGTGCAGTGTGCGCGCAATTAGAACTTCTCATTTTATGGGCCTAATATGCGTAACATAATTACACAGGAGTCGAGATAATATCTTGGAAATACAGAAGAAGAAGAATACCCCTGACAAGCTCTCTGACATTTTCAGTGATGGGAATAATGTCGGGCAGAAATTGTACACGCTGGAAAACATCAGGATCAAAGTTAACCTGTGTAACTCCCTATACGTACTATTACATCGACATGATATAGAGAAGCTCTGATTGTTGTAACGATTTAGTTTATTAGCGAAGATGGAGGAATCCACAACAGCTGTCAGAGTTTTTATTAATGCTTAAATTATACTAAACCGTACCTACGTTTTCCCCGGAGAAACCAGAACTGTATTTGGTGATGTTTTTATTATTATTATTATTACAATTATTATCACACTTTGCCCAGGAATACAAGTAAAAGAAAAGCTCACGAATTCGCGATAACAAAAAATCTAAAAAAAAATTTAATGAAAAAGTATTTACTATCTTTAAGAATGCCCTTTAAAGGCTCATGGCTCTTTATTGGACAACCTGGGTGGTTTTGTATTATTCATGAGCCAGGATATGACCGATCTCACACTGTCAGAAAAAAGCGTACAGCCCTGGTACAGTTTTGTACACCAAGGTCCATTTCTGTACCTTAGTAGGTACATTTACCTACAGCTAGGGTACAATTGACAGACTATTGAGGGTACAGCCCCAGTGACAATTAATTGTACCCTCAAAGGTACAATTTGGTACTTTTCTCTGACGGTGTGTACACTTAATAATAATGGCCTTATCTACAATGTTACAGTACCTCATATTTACACATTTTGACATTACCGAAAATATTACTAAAGGTGAACGTCTGCCCCCTGCTGGTACATCAGTAAACCGCAATTTTAATGTAACGAAGTTTCTTCTAAGTGTGGGAAGCTGAACCTGACGAATAGATCTGTTTTTTTTTTTTTTTTTTTAATTAAGAGTTCAGTCGTGGAATAAAACCGCTAATAGTGATACGGGGAAGATATTTTATAATCCAAACTATCACAGGACTGAGGAACTGTGGCTTATCAGTGATGCTGTCTGACCAGCCATCTTTTCTGATCCATTTTAGTATCAAAGTTTGCACATTTTAGAAGAGACACACAGTGACTTTCAGGTAATGTGGTAACAAGCCCGGAAAAGTCATGATGGTACTTCGGAAAGAAAACCGACAACCAGGGGAATCAGTCTCCTGCCACAAGGTCACACCCTACGCTATTGGGGGGTCAGTAGCCCCCTTGGGCCAGGAAAACACTCAGTGGGGTAATTCTGACATCCTGTGTCAAACAAAAAAATGACAAATAAGCAAAGCTGAGAACAAAAGCTTGGGATGATCAGAATGGGCTGCCGTCCTTTTTTGGAACCATATCCACCTATACAAGCTCCCATAATCAGATTTTAGTTTATCACACATACATACTTTAAAATTATGTTTCTAGCTTCCATCAAGAAGTGTTACTGGCAGACAGACGCCTGGAATTCCTACACAAACTACACAGCAAACTTGCCTTCATGGAAGGTTTCATTCTTTCCTCTTCACAACATATCCGTCTCGGACAGTCGTTCATATGCAGCATCAACACAAACGTGGGCCTGGATCGAATTAGCCAACAGTATTCCTGATAGGCCACTGCCGAGCCCAGGAAGGCACATCTTGGCATGTGCTCTCACTGTCTCACTCTTCATCCCTTCCTTTGTCTGCTGTCCTCACAATAGAGCCGACATACTCACCAAATCACTGGTTAATCAAACATGACTGTCCAAACAGATTCGTGTCACACTAGTGGACCCATTTCATTATATTTCTGTAATGCTTGTAAAGTCTCTCTGGGAGATACAGCTTGCAGAATAAGATGACAGATGATTAAATCACAGTTTTCACACTGTGTACCCGGGGTCTGGAACCAAAGACGGATGAGAAGTCAGAGAAAAGTGAAAATGGTAATGGGAAAACTGTGGAAAGTGAGACTGACTGCCACGGGGCACCATTTGCATGCTGCTGTGAGACATCCTGCACAGAAGGTCACGTGTTCGCGACCCACCAGCAGAATGGCTTCAACCATTCAACCAAGGAAGCTACCTTAAATAAAGGCCAAGGACTGACAACTGTAATATTTGTGATCCACCTGCATGCAAATTGCTAATGTTTCCTGGGGAATTTGACTTTCTAGGGTGCAGAAGGCACCACCCCCCCCCCCCCTTTCATCTGCCTACCCCCCTTCCGTGCCTTATATGAAAAGGAAATCCAGTCTCACGTCAGCCTCCATTTTTAAATTTGTTTCTACACCCCAGTACATGTGCATCTCTAAAACTCTAACAGAACCTTCTGGTGGTTTTTGTGTTTGTCAGGTGCTGGTTGGGGTCAGCGGGCTTCCAGGTACAGTGGGGGCCTATGCTACGGAGCTACGGTCACATGGTGTGGGGGGCCTGGAGCAGCTGGGGAGAAGGCTACCATCCTGGCTGCTTTGATGGTTAATGCTCACCCAGGTGACCAGATGTTCTTCCTGGACATCAGAGGAAAACATGCATAGATCCTCCAATGAGCTGGCAGCCTTCATGCCCTCTGCTGGAAAAAAACTATAAAATCACCAGACATTAGCCAGCTCTGCAGAGTGAGGAAAGTGTTAGAACATAAACCAAAACAAGAACCAGGTCACATGACGTCTAGCTTGCAGACGGTCATACACGTAGCTACAAAGTACCAGCAGAAACTCTGCACATGAGATACAAACTCACAGGTGCTAGTTATAAAACTACCATTGCCCACTGATCTCCTTGTGTCGGTGTAATAACAGCCTTGCAATGGCACTCTCAATTGTATAAGGAACTGTAGTCATTCAAAAAATTAATTAGCCTGAAGCTAATCTGAAAAAAAAACTGCATTATTTTGGCCTCTGCCTCTGGTCCTGGACGTGCTTGCAGGACTGTTTGTGCATGAACTAGTGGAGTTTTAGACGCAGAGAGCCACAACACGTCACCCGGAAAGGACAAGCCCTCCCAAAGAGGGTAATAATATCAGACCTGCCTGTTATTGGGTACTTGGGTAACGCCTTTGCACACGTAGCATTCTGCAGTCAGAGCATCGCTTGGCCGTCCCCTTGTCACCACATGTGGTGCAGAATTCAGCGCT
This sequence comes from Isichthys henryi, assembly GCA_026776945.1. Classification (NCBI taxonomy): domain Eukaryota; kingdom Metazoa; phylum Chordata; class Actinopteri; order Osteoglossiformes; family Mormyridae; genus Isichthys; species Isichthys henryi. The sequence continues at coordinate 603,501 of JAODJX010000049.1, read as the reverse complement.
TGTGAATCCCATCTGACCTGTGAGGGCTTTTACAAGAATGTCCAGGTTGCCGTTATGCCCTTTGAGGTACTTTTGCTGGACCCAGTTGATGTAGTGCATCTTCATGGCCAGAACCTCGGTCATGTCCTGCTGCTTCGCACACTGCTCTCAGATCAGATCCATCACCCCGCATAACTTTTCCAGGGCTCCTATGTCCACCAGCAGGGGGTTCTTCTTGATCAGCATGACCATCTGAGGAGGAAATGGATGCAGTGAGTGAGAGAGAGAGAGAGACGGGGGGGCATTACCATCTGACACCTCGTCTTCTCACACTCCACTATGGCATCCTGATAACTATCTCAGCAGAGGACAGAGTACCAGTAAGAGACTCCAGCAGTATCGTGACACAGAACAGAGCACGATCCTTAGATACCACAAGCTCGCACGGCAAGCTGAATGACAGCAAAGCATTACGTTCTCCAACCGCACAGTGTCTGAGAGTGACTAAGTGGGTGGCAGATTTTTTATGCAGGTACGTGCTATCCTGGTGGGGGGAGGAGAGGAGTTAATTCTTCGGTAACAAGAGGGATATATTCTGCACGTTACCAAGCACGGGTTCGAAACATAACCTTCCATTATGCTCATATGACCCAGAAGGTGAGAAATACTTTAGAACTCAAGGGATTTGAGGTGCTCTCGGGGTGAGGAGTAGGTTGAGCAAAGGGCATTGACCCAGTGAGACTGTAAACATGGCAGACAAGAGGCTTCGGCATTACCAGCCTAAAATTAGACTGCCCGCTTTGCCCATGGCGGGACTCTGCTTTAGCACGAGCGGCACGCAGGATGGTCCGGTCCACTCCGGTCGGAGGGCGCACCCACGCTGCCCAAATCTGAGAACAAGCACTGAGGAAGGTCATGTTGACAGCAGGGAACAGTCCTGCTCGAGTTTAACCCAATGAGTTTGAGATCTTCTAAAGCAGGGAACCAATCTATTTTTTCCAGAAGGTGAAAGTCCCTCAGCAACACAAAGCCAAGGTTCATTGCAGGGGTGCCGTTAGAGATTTTGTGCCCGATGAAAACACATCACATTAAACCCCCAACCCAGACCAATCCTTAGGGTCCTAGGGGCTGGAGGCTGTTCAACCAAATAGTTACTTCAATATACAAGAACTGGTGGCCATAAGTGGAAATTAGTAGGAGAACATTTTAAACTGGATTTGAGGAAGCACTTCTTTACACAGCGTGTAGTTAGAGTATGGAATAGTCTTCCTGTTAGTGTAGCACGAGCTAAAACCCTGGGTTCCTTTAAATCAGAGCTAGATAAGATTATAACAACTTTAAGCTTGTTGAATTAGTTAGTTGAAATCTCCCCAAGCAAGCCTGATTTGCCGAATGACCTCCTCTCATTTGTAAACTCCTTATGTTCTTATGTTATAACTCAAAGCAAGATCTTAAGTCGTTCACTGAAGAAGTGATCGTTAAATCTAAGACTGTTAAATCTTAAATCTTAACTCATAAGTGAAATAATAATCGAAACGTAACTGACGCTCCTTTAAAAATAATGAAACTACAATCCCTGTCTCTCTGCACAGACTGAACCTCAGAATTGCCAAGTATAAAAATGACTCACCTACCTAAATATATAACAAATATCCATTCAAAGAGCATGACACAATCAGCCCCCTGACAGCACAAATTTTCCCGAACAATACCATGTTCTAGGACGCGTCAATCATCCATTTAGCAACGATAGCTCAGTCTGCTATGAGAACCTCCACTGCAGTCATTTCACTGCCAATAGCTGTTGTTCAGATCAAAATTACCTGGAGATGAAAGAGGACCTTGGCTGCAAGCTATACATATAATATCTTTCACAATATGAATTCTTAATAAAGCACCAATAACACTTTAAACTTTTCACCCTATTGGGTAACTCAGAAAGCAAAATGTCATCTTAACTACAGCAACACAAATCAATGCCCGTGAGAAAAATATTTCTCAGGGTCTAAACAGGATTGTGTCAACTTTCACATAATGATAAGCATTATCTGACATGGTTAGCTCAATCACATTACAGCCCACGGGGTTGGTGGGTTCGACTTCCACCCTCGACTCTACATGTATGCGTGTGTGGTTTGCATGTTCTCCCCGTACTGAAGAAGCAATTAAGGAGGGCTGGGCTTTAGAAGGTAGACTTTTATATTCAAAGTAAAGAAACAAAAAAATGAGAATTATAGCACCCTTTTTATGTTCATTTTATGTCCAAATTATTGGTTGTCTCTCAAGGTCCTGGGTGTGTGCGTAATTCTCCGGTCTAACCCTAACCCATAACCCTAACACCTAACCCGTACCCCTAACCCCTACACCTAACCCCTACCCCTAACCCTACACCTAGCCCCTACACCTAACCCCTACCCCTAACCCTACACCTAACCCTAACCCTACACCTAACCCTAACCCTGGAGAAGCTGTAGTTGTTGTTTTTTTCCTTGTGATCTAACTGATCCAACATAAAATGTTGCTCAAACATATGCAACTTATTCCCAACTACTTTCCACGCATAAATTTTACGTAACTTCTCCTTGTTCGGACAAAGTCCAGAAAGTATATTACACTGAACGGCTTAGCTTCTTTCAATTAATTTAGTGAATCTTTTTAAAGAAGACAAAAAAGCACCAATTATTAATTTTATTCCTAAAGCTCTTCGTTGCCATGGCGCCCCACCTAGATGGAAATTAGCTCACCAATTCAACATTCACAGTGAGTGATACAGTACGATACTGTCTGATAGGTATGTGTGTGCACAGTTAGATCAATCAGAGGAAAAGTGTTGCTGAGAGGCAAATAGATTCTTCGTTCTCTTTGTTCATTTGGTCTTGGTATTGCCACGTGTCACTTCAATACTGATGAAAATATATGTAGCTGAGTCAGTAGTGATATTGTCACCAGGTAAATTTTTATGGAACTGACCCACGTGATTTTCTGCCGGCCCAGACACGCTAAGATTTCTGGCTTTGCTATTGGGTCTCGGTATCGTTCACCTAGTAAAACGATCTGATGAAGAAAGAAAAATGACAGAAGTGATTCTGTAGCACAAAGGCCAGAGGAGTGAATGCTGATTTTTTGTCATGATGGCTATTCTTTGGAATCAGTCCATTTTATTGTGCCCCCCAATCAAACTGTTAGTGTACCTTTTTGGGAATAAATGTCCCATAGAAAAGGAAGAGCAAATTTCCAAAATTTATCAAGTCCGTTTTTTGTTGTTTTTGAGGTGAGACCGTCAACAACCTAAAGTCAGGCTTCTTGTTAAAGTTCCAAAACTCACTACGTACATATTTTAATGACACCTGTATCCCAAGGAAGGACATGTATATGCAATGTATAAATGGATATGCAATGTATAAATGGATATGCAATGTGTAAATGTATATGCAATATATAAATGTATATGCAATGTATAAATGGACATGCAATGCATAGTACAGTAATTTCTTCACTCTGGGTTTTAAAAAGATGGGTGTAAAATGGTTTTAGTGGCTTACTGTGCATATGAACCTGCAACCACCAAAAAGCCTTGCATTTGTATGAATAAGTACAGTCACACTGCCTTCCCAGTCAAAAGACAAACCTCTAAAAAGTTAGTGAGACTTTCCTTTCCACCTTTTCCTCTCCAGACTAAAATAGCTACCAGTCAGCTATATTTAGACAGAATGGCTGGCGAGGACCCTGACTCAAAGCTCGAGTCATGTGACCTTGTATGGGATCCAGCAGGGTCAGCATTCAAACTGTACAGCAATAAGCAGCAATGCAACGGCGCATTAAACCAAATGCAGTAATAAGAGACCGTGCCCAGCAGTTATGTACAACTGTGCTCTGAAACCCAATCAGTTATAGTGTTTCATTAAACTATAACTAATTACTGCAGGTGAGCTTTTAATTTGAGGGTTGATTCAGATTCTACTCTATTGCAGTCTGGTTTAATAAAAACCTGAGTGTTCTGATTAGTGTACAGCCTGGTCCTGTAGATACAATGGTCTAACCCAGGGTTTCCCAACCTGGTTCTCAGGGACCCTCAGACAGTCCACATTTTTGCTCCCTGGGCTGTCTGTGGACCCCTAAGGACCGGCTTGGGAAACACTGGTCTAACCCCGGCGTCTTTGTCTTTGAAATATTTTGCTGAAAAGTCAATTTTTTGAGGTACCATAGGCCACACCTTGATGGGGTCGATGTTGTAAAGGAGCCCCCCACCCCTCAAACACACAAGCGTAAAACCGCCCCATCGAGGCAGATGCCAATCCAACCCCTGCTTCAACGGATCCCGGTCTAACTTATCTGTGAACGCTGCAACCTGGGCCTCCGCTCCTGCATCCAGCATCATCAGTGCGATGTCGCTTTTATCTGTGACCCAAGGAGGCAAAGTCAACTGGCCTATGAAACAGACCTAAGCATCCGCTTTGCTGCCTTACCCCGATGTGCTTCTTCGATGGGTTCGCTCACCAGAGAGGCCTGCAAACATGACCGCCATGTAGCCCTGATTGTGCTCTTTGCCATTTACTGACAGGTTTATATGAATAAATTAACAATGCATTCATTTGACAAACTTGAACTGGGCGATACAACTGAGAATGTTTTTACGATAAAAAATTTCATATCAGACAACATCAATAATTGTCACGATAAATATCAAATCATTATTTCTTTCCAGTTACTCCTGAGTTAAAGTTGAAGAAACCAGATGGTTAATTGTAGTTATAAATTATTCTTTATCATCAAAACGTGACAAACACTTGCCAAACAGTAGTGATTCCCAAAATGGGAACCATGTGCTCCATGTTCTGACTCCAGTAGATGGAGCTCTCTGGCCAGAAGCGCCGTGGAGGCTCCAAAAATACTGCAAATGGATCACGAAGCCGGGTGTTGGCTGTCACTACCAAACAGCATTTTGAATTTCACAAGTCTGAGATAGAAGATGAATAGATTATTTTAGTCGGCACTGAAAAAACGGCGCAGCTGTCACTCCGCCTATCCTTTCTTAACTCCCTGTGGATTATTACTGTCGGATTTCTCATAGACTTAATTTTACTGTTTCCTTTTGGATCTTGATTACTATAACAAGTTGCTTTGGACTTAGCTGCTCTCCCAGTGAGTTACCCTGTTGTTGACAGTTTTGTCTGCCTTCTACTTACCCTATTGCATTCTCTCGTTTGTTCAATAAATCCCTCGTTTGTGTTTTCAAGGCTGTGTTTGCGCTTGTACTCCAATGCTGGTCCTGACAAGTAGTCACAGGGAAAGTGACGGCCCTTTGTGATGCGATATGTTTGTTCTTAAGTTAAATCGAACTTTTATGGAACACTTGTCATATTGATATCGAGGGGAATATATCGCGATAATTATCGATAACATTTTATTGCCATTTTACATTTCACCTAACTGTAGGTTTGTGGACTGTGGGAAATGACATTCCAAGAGGAAATATACAGAAATACAAATATACTGCATAGCATCTTAAAATATAGCATACATCTTATGTAGCAATATCATGGCAGCCAATGATGTGCAGCTATGTGCCATCCGGCAGGAGCAGAATGTCAAGTCCTGTCACATCTAATTTTGACAGACATTAAGTACTGTTTCTGTATAAAGGCTCCCCAGAACGTTCAGTGAAATCTTATCATGAGGATGTTAAGTGCTTTGGCTGCAACTCAGGAGTCACTGCCGTATGTTCAGGAAAAAAATAATAACATATGCTGCAACCAAAAACTGTATTGCTAAGGATCTCTTAGTTAAAGGTTACAGGCCTCTTTAACACTGTCAGACAACTATCAGCAGCCCTTAGTAGGCCTACAAAAAGGAGTACACAGGTTCAAACAAAACGTCACTGGTCGTTTGATCCGATTCTTCTTGTTGGAAAATAAGGGTAAATCTACGCTGATATGAAGGAGCTTCATTTGCGCCACGTACCACATATACACAGGTAACTGGAAGGACTGTCCATCCCAGTAGCCTGAACGCAAAGCTTCCGGACCCCTCCCTGACAAGAAGAAAATTAGTGCATATAAGTACTGCTGTAGTATAGTACAGTATAAAGCCTTTCTAAGGAGACTGGGTTTGTTGCGGATATATATATAATCAAAATCACATTCACAGTTATTTAATAATTACCAAATTAATTTCAAATGACAACGCCTGAGGCAATAAACTTTTTGTGAATTTTAGATCGAAAGCAAAGACTCTAAATAACGTAAAAATATAAACATAAAAAAATCTAACATAAAAAATAACGGCTAACTTCTTTCTTTCCTTCTTATTTTCTTTTTCATATCTAGGCTACATCGACAGTGAAGCAATATACCGCTGCAGATTTTCACACCTGTATAGGTACGCGACGAGTCGACGATAGATTTTCACTACAGTACATGTTGTATGTCTGGCGTTTTTAAAATAAACTGTGTCCCAGTGTCATTTAATTGACAGACACAGAAATAAAAGACTTTCGTGTTACCTGCAGCAACAATCTGTAATAATTCCTTCTCCGGAGCGAAGATCTTCTTCCGAAGATGCCATGCAGTGATGTCCTAAAACCGTTTGCTTTCAGAGAACCGGCGAGAAATGTAAAGTTGCGATTTAAGATGTTTATTTTAGCATAAGTGCGCCATTCATAACATAAACATAATTTGTACTAACATCGGTCAACTTTATAACAGGTCTTCTGCGCCAGATTAGACTGCCTTTGGGTTATACCACATATGACATGAAGGGATGAAACATTACGGACCATCGGAGTACAAATAAATAACTTGTTGATAACTGGTCGCAGATTTATTTATTTTTTTTGCAAATGTAAGAAATTATAGTGTGTGCAGTATTTATAATTATGCTAGCATGTGAGAGTGTACTAAAAGCGGCAATTTTTAAAAGACAGCAACCCCCGTTTTCCACGGCTACGGATTCTGCCTTCTGTATAATACTGGACTGGAAGCGCAGGGTTGCGTACATGTTCTGTGTCTGTCTGTGCAGCGGTCCTGCAACTTGTTACCTTGGGTCAACCTCAGCAAGGTAAGAAGGTGACTGGGGGATAATCTGAGATAAAGGACATATAGAATGCCTTCTGCAATCTATGAAATATAGCATTCCATCTATATAGTTAACAAATCTTGCGTTAAATAGATTAAATTATCTCAAAATTATATTTAAGGTTGGTGAAAATATCCACAAAAAGATATTTATTAATTATTACAACAGAACCATGTGTTATTTTAAAAGTGTTGTGCTTGTAATCTGAAAATTCGCGACTTTAATTCTTAAATTATGTTACTGTTCTTATTTTTGATTTCAGAAAAGTACAGAACTATACTTTGTATTGCTATCAAAACCAAAACGGGAGCCCTCGTAGTCTGTTAGACTTTAAACTAAATAACACAACGCAGGTATATTCCATACATTTCTCTCGCTTTAGATATGATCGAGTGTTGGAAATGTCTTTATACGAAACTGAAAGCTAGGGTCTGCGATGACACTCGTGCTACAGAGACACTTTTGCAATTTGTACTACAATGGTTGCGAAGGATGACTTTCTGTTGCCTTAAAGTCAGGTGCTTCACAAAATACTTAGGTACTAACTCCGCAAAATAAAACCTTTGTTCAAGCTGTATGTATGATATTAGATTAAATTATAAATTATAAAAACAACCTACAGTGTATAAAACCACTGTATCAGTTGTTTGTTTGGACTGTTCGTAGTGTGTTTGTGCGGAACCTATTCTCAGGTCGCCTTGTTGATGTTGCAATACAGTTGTAATAAGCAGTAGTGGTTTGGATTATCCTGGCTTTGATATCCCTGCTGTAGCTGATCCTCGATGTTTAGCTGTAGACGTCTCCCAGTTCGCCCAGTGGAAATTCCAGTTTAAAAAATATTAAACCTTGTCAGTTAATCACAGCTGGTACGAACTGGTTTAGATTTATAGCAGACCTAATGTGAGACAATAGATCTGTTAATAACCTAACCAGCACACCCGTTTGTCTATCCAGAGAAAAAGGATCTGGCACTATTTGGGCGGGTTTTTAATATAAAAAGCCACGAAACCCGTTTGGCCAAAAGGTTGCATTACTGTAACATATAAACACATAGTTATATAGCAGCGCAAATTGCAGGAATACACGGTGTAACATGAGAATTAGACAAACCGCTGCCCGGTAACTAGTTATCTGAGAGGATTGCAGGCACATAATCCTTTGTTGGATCTTACACTAAGTTCCGGCAGGTGGGGCTGGCACTTTCAATAATATTGCTGTTTTGTCCCAAGAAGTAGCGCCCTGGACACTATAAGTATCCAGTCATTAAGGCATCTTGACAATGTTGTTTTCTTTCGCTTTGTGTTCATGGACAAGTAAACAAGCCGGTTTCGGAGACTCACCGTGGATGACAGCCGCCAGTCGGTGGTGTTGAGACTCAAACTCACACGTTTTGAATACTGAGGCGGTAATCGCTCTGCCATGTACTATTATTTCGTGTTATTCGAGAGGATAACAATACCTGTACTTAGTCATTGTCGTGTATGTGAAAAGCGTGTATAAGACTCTACACATTTGCATTGTTTATCAGTCTATAAACTCCCTTCTGGGGATTCTGTGTTTATTGCAGCAGTGCTATAAATCGTGTTAGGCTAGCCCTAACGATCCGTGTGAGAAAAGGCTCGTTTTCTAACATCTGCGTTTTAGCATCTGGCAGCAGGACCGGGTATGCAAAAAGACCTTGGACACTAGAGGTAATATTAATAGGTATGAGACCCCCACAATTAACTAAAACATTCATAAAAGGATAGTGAAATTGTAATGTATCTTATTACAGGTCGAAGATGTTTACGTTAGTGTCTGTTTTAGATCGTTATTGTAACCATAGGATTTTTCATAATAATAATAATTTCAGGTCTTCCTTGATATTTTTGTCTACTTTGTTGATTATTAATTTTGTATCAAAACAACTAACTCTAAGATTCACTGTGCTAGTTCCTGTATTTGGGATCAGAATTTATCTTTTGACAGCTGTCTTGTTGCACATTCTTTGTGAGAATGTTTTACTTGTTTATTGTAGTGGAAAGAGATACCGTGTGTCTAAAGCTTACGTTTGATGTAAACTGATTGGTTACGTTTTACATTTACTGAAAAAGTTAAATTTCTAACCAAAATGAAATTTCTATAACGTGTTACCAGCTCAGATACACCGCTGTCAACAAATGACGGAGGTGATTTAACATCTGGGATACAGTAGAGAGAGATATGGCATTTACATTTGGGATTATAGCTTTTGTCTTTTGTCTTTATTACCACAGACGTGAGACTTGTAAGTAGATAGAAGCACAGCCTCCAAAATAATGAGGAAATGAAATGTCACAGTGAAATCGTGAAATTAACATTTCAGAGCTGCTCGGGTCTAATCTGCCTGCTTGATAATTGGTTTGTGAGAGGACGTATTTAAAAGTGGTTATGTCAGGTCACAGTACATGTGGGAGATGTATCACGCCGGCCTGTCCCACCCGGGGGGGGGGGGGGGGGGGGGGGGGGGGGGGGGGGGGGGGGGGGGGGGGGGGGGGGGGGGGGGGGGGGGGG
>JAODJX010000049.1:558457-579921 GCA_026776945.1 Isichthys henryi | reverse complement strand
GCCGGGCGACTTCTCTTGGAGGACGGCGTTTCGCTTTGGGCTGGAGAAGATGCGTTCGCGCTCTTCTTCATGACTAAATTGCTAAAGTACCAGTCGATATATTCCTCAAGAGATTCCAAATTCTCTTCGCTGTTCATTCAGATTTTCCGCCAAGTCTCCGGCGTCTGACGTCACCTACAGCATTTCCGGTCTCTGCTCCCTGCTCACCCGATATCTCCAGCTGCTGAATCGCAGCTACTTTCCTGCAAAATAGGTTTTACGGATGACCAGTAAAGAATAACATGTTTGTGCAGTTCAGTAATATTCTGGGTGAATCATGGACGATTTATCTGAATTTCAGGATGATTAGTCCATTCACGGTCAGAATTAATCCACAATCACAACTTCCCAGAATATTACTGTAGAAGGATTTATTCCATGCCACGTGGGCGACGTAGTCGTCCGCGAAATCATCGTAATACACCACTGCACACTGGCTGTCACCTTCCGCCACTCTGTGATGGGCACCTGTGCCAGTGCAGAGGGACAGCACTCTGTCCTCCAGCATGACACACTGCACCTCTGGTCACATATGCATACGAGGGAGCAGTGAAGGCTTCGCCTTTCCATGGGATGCAGGGGAGGGAAAGGAGGCCTTTATGTGGCACATTGTCATTGTTAAGGGTGAAGTGATCAGTGGACCGAATTCGGGGACCTACTTCCAGATGTTACCCTCACACTCCTCACTTAACTTACATGATGGACCATGGAATGCGGCGGAAGGGCTCAAACTCATGTGCACCTGTTTGCTTTTCAAAAACTCAGACATACCCTTATGCCTCTTCATTTTTTTTCTAAATTATTGAAGGATGCTTATGTCCCGAAACACCGTATGAGGCGTGCTGAGATTTGGGTAATGCTGCCCATGATGTAACATTAAATGCACAGTCTAAAAATACAGATTTAAAATCATCACATTCGGTGAATAACCAATATCTTTCGCTTCTCCTAAAAATATTACATTTTTATTAAAAAAAAAAAAAAAAAAACATGGATATAATTCAGGCTTTTATTGGTAAAGTTTTATTGGTTCGGATCAAATAATTTAAGTAATAGTTTCGTAGCATTGTCAATGATGTTCCAAAAATTACTCGAGCATGGGCCCAGGAGTTGCCCATGGATGAATCTGAAAGGCCAGTCATTCTGTCTCCCTGCAGATAGTGCTGTACCTGAAGGAGGAGATGAAGAGGAATGAACTCCAGGAGCAGGCTGTCATTGGGCTACTATGGACATGCTTGATGAACGCGGTGGAGTGGAACAAGAAGGAGGAGCTGGTTACAGAGCAGGCCCTCAAGCACCTGAAGGTAGTCTCCCGCTTCCTTAAATCAATGGGATCAGGGAGGTCACAGTAGCTGCATGCCTATTGACTGCAATTCTCTCTCTAGTGATGGCCAAATGAAGCCTCATGAACCACTTGCTATATTTTCTGACCCCACTAGATGGTGCTGTCTGTTAAAAAAAAGGGCATTCCCCAAAGTAAGCCAAGATCACTGGTGGGATAAAAAACACAGCAAATGGCTTGTGAGTCTTCATTTGGCCTATTTACTATGACTCCCTTTTAGCAGTGGTCAGACAAAAAGTCAGGGACTCCTGTTGTGGGGAGCAGACAGCAGGGCAGGCGCTGACTGTAGTTATGCGCCCTTGGCAACATCACTGACACCCTGAGTTGTTTGTCTTTCCAGCACTACTCCCCCCTGCTGGCTGTGTTCAGCACTCAGGGTCAGTCTGAGCTGGTGCTACTGCAGAAAGTTCAGGAGTACTGCTATGAGAACATCCACTTCATGAAGTCCTTCTCCAAAATTGTGGTGCTCTTCTACAAAGGTGAGCAAGGTGGCTGGAACATTAGAGGGGTTGAGGTCTCCACCCATTAGGGGAGAAAATTTATTATTGGAGGGCTTGTATTACCTGGTTTTGATTTATTGGGGGGGCTACAACCCCCTCCCCCCCCATCCCCCTGTAATTTATGGCCCTGGAAGGTGAGAAATCCATTTTGTGAACTGCTGCCTTTTTAGGATTCGTTAAAAGCCCTGTTTATTGTGCACAGTTAATCGACAGTCACATGACCCTGTTTACTGAGCACGATTCCTCTAAGCCAGTAATTCCGAAGCCAGTCCTTGGGGGCCCACAGTCTGCTCGTCCCTGAGGACTGAATGGAGAAATACTGATCTAAGCAAACATTGCATGCAACCTCACAGCTCCTTCTTGTATCTTCCCAGCTGATGTTCTGAGTGAAGAAGCCATTCTGAAGTGGTATAAGGATGCCCCAGCGGCCAAAGGAAAAAGCGTCTTCCTGGAGCAGATGAAGAAGTTTGTGGAATGGCTGCAGAATGCAGAAGAGGGTAACGTAACCCTGTTTCCATGGTTATTGATAGCTGTGGTGGGTTTTGCTGTGTGGTGCATCCATAGTGGAATTTCCTTTCAGGTAGGGTTAGTGTATTCTCCTGAAAATCGGACAACATCTGGAAGCTCAGAAGTGTGCATGACGTGATTATACATAAATGGCATGAATATGTTCCATATTCCATAGAAAAGGAAACCATTTGGTTTTAGTCTGTAGAGAAATTTAATCAAATTAAGAATGTTATGGGAAATGGGTGGAAGGGCACTATTTATCAATCTATTTTTTAATAAACACTTGATTGTATTAAGGGGGAGGGGCAGTGGTCAGCACGGTTGGCCCCATGTGTGTGGAGTTTGCATGTTCTTCCCAGGTTGTCGTGTTGTTTCCTCTGGGTGCTTCAGTTTCACCCCGCAGTTTAAAAACACGCTAGGGTGAATTACATTTGCAAATCTGCCCATAAGTGCGCATGTATGAATGTTTGGTATCTGTGCCCTGCGATGGGTTGGCGCCCCATCCTCGGTGGTTCCCTGTCTTGTGCCCACAGCTTCTAGACCCCCCCACGACCCAGAAGCGGGTACAGAAAATGGATGGATGGACTTGGTTGTATTATTGCTATTTTAAAATGAGTCACTCAGCTGCATTACATTTCCGTTCCACACCAAAGGATGCGTTTCTTTACTCCCACAGAATCTGAATCAGAGGATGACTAGCACCAGAGCCCAGAAGAAGCTGCTGTACACTAGCCAGCCTGTGCTTTGCTAGTCTTGGTCATAGAGTTTCAGGCAGGAGCTGCGGATTGTCATTCTCTCTGTTCCCACCGATGAGCGTGACACTCACCGTTGGGGCGTTTGTGTTTGAGTTTAGGGGTGCTGAAGAATGGCACTTAGAAGTTTACGTAGGCAATCTTTTTAAAAACATACAGGGCTGTAATAGTGATTTCCTTTAACCAGCTATTCAGGTACAGCAGAAGGGCCTTAGTGTCTGTTGCAGGATATTTACACATTTATTACACATTAATGACTTGTACATGTTACTTGGTAAAAGTTCTTTTTTGTGTGTTTGTTTTTATGAATAAATGTTTTTTATTTATTAAAAATGCAGGGTGTTTTTTTCAGTGTCTGTGTGAAACTGAACATTCATAAGTACAGTTGAATAAATAAATAGAACAAGCTTTTTAAAAGAATTTACTTGAGCTATATTTACACTGCGGTTCTTTAAAAAAATAATAAAAATAAAAAGCACTTTAAACACGTGTTTAAATCATGATGTATTTATATGTATTTATATCCCGTTAGGTGTTTTAAGGAACTGAGGGTGTTCGGCAGTAATATGTTTAAACTAAATAAGATTCCTTGTTTTCCTTAAATCTCTGTAAACGAGTACTGTGAGGGAAATTATTAATTCATAAAATAAGTCAATATTTTTATTAATTAATTTAATAAATTTACAAGTCGGTCCTGAACGACATAGCAAGTTAAAAACCCTGGAAAGTCTGATAGGCTGCACGGACCTCTACTGGAGAAAAGGTGTCACTGCGGCAAATTTGTAAGTAGAGACGCAAGATCATCAAATTTTACTCCGAATACAAAAGACATTAAACTGACACTAACAATATCAATGAATCCCCAACATAAAAGACTACATTTTTCGGACTCGTTAGCTCAACATACAACGCAGGGGTTTTGCCCAGACTTAGCTCAATTAACCTCTCACCTTTCCACCAGTTTTTGTGTTTTCTTTAGGACTGGTGTGCTTTTCCATCATCCTGTGTAGCAACAACAAGCGCCTCTTCCATTGGCTAATAGGGAATAGAGACGCTCATTGTGATGATCGCCTCCATTGTATGCGCTGCTTTGTGCTTGTCCGGGTGGGGTTTGAGGCGGAGAGTCCCACTGTGGAACTGGATAGGATTTCTTATCTAGGGCAATGAATGATAAATGAACCATTGGTGACATCTGAGTGTAGTACATGCCATTACAAAAAACAATGACCTAAAGAAGGGCAGGTATATAAATGCCATTCTTTATTGTCATTTCTTTTTTTGTATTAATATTGTATTGTTCTGTCCCAACGTAATTTCGACAGTAGTCTTATGCACTTCCGGAAAGGTATGATTTGTATTATCAGCTGATTTACTGCTTAACGTCCATTAAAATGCACCAAGAAAGTTGACGCCATGAAAAAGACGGATTTTGAACTTCGCAGCACCTGTTTACCTGAAACAAAACGTCACTCGAAGACGGGGCGTGTCCACACGCCACATCCCGCATTGATTTGCATATTAATGACGAACGCAGTCAGACGACCAATCAGAGTAGCGTAATTATCCTTTGCTCCTCCTATTTTGGAGCAGTAACATCCTGCTTGCATCCCTGCGTTGGGCGTGTTTCTCAGCAGCAGCGGCAGTGCGCCATAAGCCTCGCACATCATTTTTTTAAAAACAGGTTTTCTTCTATAGGATATATATATATATTTTTTTTTTCAGTTTTGTGAACGAAATTTAAAAAGCAGCTGCTATGGCGTGCATTGGATTTTCCTGTTCCAAGAATTGCCTCTGCGCCTTAAACATCCTCTATGTTGTAAGTACATCTGTTGTTATATATACTGCCATATGGAAACCATATAACGGGTATCAGGTAATGTCATTTGAGGATGCTTTTAGAAAGGATACCGTGCTGCCATCTAACATTTTCAGGGGGTGTGTTTATTTGTACAGTCACTGGCTCGTGTCTTTCATCATTTAAGCCCTCTGCGTTAGAAATTAGATTTGCAACGCAAACACCCTGATCTAATGAAGGAATAAAAAATGGGTCAAGACATCTTAACGTAGTGGTCGTGTATGTGTTTTTTCCTGAAGTTTCCATTCATGGTGCGTGCGTCTCGTTTCTGTTCCTGTCGTTAATACTATAATTTGACATTAGAAATCCCCGCACCTAATATAAAGTCTTATTTTTTGATCCAGCGGCTTTTAATCTGTAATATAATTACATTAAACAAACGATTATGTTGTGTGTATTTCTTTGGTAAGACGCCTTTGTCTACCGCAGCATTTTGTGGTTAAAATTGTGGATAGATAGTTACGATGCATCGGACTCATTGTAATGCAGCTAACCTTTGGCCTTCAATAAAACGAGGATTTCGAGATATCTTGTACCTTGCTTTCAATAAAAGGTAGATTGACTGTTGATTACTAGGATACATTACATCGAGTTCCTTTGTCACATAAATTAGGTATCTGATCTATTGTTTGTTCAGCGTTCACACAGCAGTGCATTCATTCTCAGGTGCGCCAAGCTAATCCAAATAACAGCGCAGACTGTTTTCTGTGCATTGGGCCGGTCAAAATGGTCTTTGCAGAGTTTGCCCCCATTGCGTCCAACGCTACACTTGCAGGGGACAAAAAATAGCAGGACCGAAGCCCACAGCTCTGTCACGAGCCTCCTAGAAGCCGTGGGGATGTGTCGCTAAAATGCCGCTAGACTTACAGAACAGTCATAGTTCAGGACTCGTCTAATTACCGTAAACATTTGGGGTTAAAAGGTGACGAACTCTGACTGCTGTTTTACATTTGGGCCACATTTTCCTTTGAGAAACGCAGCGTATTTGTCTCTGCTGAATAGAGGGTGGTGGCGTTGTGTCAAGTAAAAGTCAAAATGAAACATTAATGATAGAGGAATTTCTCTGCCAGAAAGAGAAACGTTTGCTAATAAAAAAATGGATTGCAAAAACTTGTAGTCCAACTCATTAACACCTGCTGTTTTATCTATGAATTTCCACACAACACTGCATAATTCTGTATTGTAGACTGTGCAGAAAACAAGAGGTATATTAATGTTTTATTTTTGCCTGGTGACCTGGTAACTGTTACACGGTATTCGAGATGGATGGAGATGGATTCTTTGAAAAGATTTTGTGTGCAAAAAGACAAGCTCATGAATTTATGCCGACTATGCTATGCTACCACAGGATTGGACAAGTACTTTTACGCTTCCATTCAAAACAGATACCGGTGGCCCATATCAGCACTGTGACTGATATGTGTCATGTGCACAGAGCTAAAAATATGTCGCTTAACATGACTGTATTTATAACACTAATTTAACAAGCCTCACAGAGTATGCGTGACGGCCTGATGTTTCGCACCGTTGCCTCACAACTCTGGGGGTTGTGTGAGGCTCTCTGTGGGTGTGTTAATTTGCCATACCCTCCCTCTATTTGCTTATATTTCTTCCCACAGCTCAGGAAGATTTAGGTCAGTGATTTGCTCTATAAGTTGCCCAAAGTGTGTGTGTGTGTGTGTGTGTCTTGTGATGGATTGGTGTCCTGTGATTGGCTCCACCTCATGGTGACCCATTTTGCAGTGGTATGGATGGATTAACACCAGAAATGCTGTTTTCGCTTAGAATAGTCTTTGTCTAGCATAATTGTTTTGTCCAGTTTGCTAAATCTTCTGAAAGCACCGTGATGTGATAAGGACTAGCCAATAAGGATTGACTTCTCTCCCCCCTCCACAGATGGTGAGCCTGTTGATGATTGGCATTGCCGCCTGGGGCAAATGGTTCGGCCTGGTCTCCAGCTTCCGGGTGGTGGGCGGGGTCATGGGCCTGGGGGTCTTCCTCTTCTTTGTGGCGCTGGTGGGGCTCATCGGGGCCGTCAGGCACCACCAAGTGTTGCTTTTCTTTGTATCCTTTTCTGCTTGGACGTTTCACATCTTTCTTCTTCCTCCCTGTTGGTCTTTTCGCTGGAAAAACTTCATATTTCAGCACTATCACAAAAAATAAAGGATTAATTGGAAAGAATTAAAAGAATTCAGTGCGAAAGATGCTGTGTTTTGCACAGAAATATAGGCTATTCAGACTATTCTGGACTGAATTTTCATTCCTTATTTATTCTACCTCAGTAGATTTTTTTCAGAATTTCAAGGTAAGCATGTCACTGAACAGCCCATCCCAGTGCGGAACCATGGGATGTGAACGTTAAAGCAGTTTTACCTACGTAAAAGCCCTTTTAAGTCTCTTTCTTGAAAAAAGTAAAAGGATTATTTCTGGCTGGCTCAGTCTGTTAAAGGGACTTTTCTGTGCCATAGTCATGCGTTTCAGTCATTAGTCAGATGCTGTTTTAATGCTGTTCATATTTCTAATTATACACTAAAGTTAAAATGCACTAATATTTTTGTGCATGTGTTGGTTTTCATGTGCTGCTCGAATTTGTCTGGCTACAGACACACAGGCAGCAGCATTTACTTGGGGTTTCTGAGGACTGACGTGGTTTTGGGTCTGGCTGTGGCTGCTGGGTCCCGGTACCATGCGGCATGTGAGCGCCCATCCCATCGACACGTGTCTTTGATGTGTAGTGAAAGGCTTTAACTGCGCCCACAGTACATGATCGTCCTCTTCATTGTGTTCGTGGTCCAGTTCTCTGTGTCCTGCGCCTCTCTGGCCATCACTGAGCCCCAGCAGGTGAGTGTGGATTAAGCCCATCAGTGTTTTCTCTGCCCAACGTCACAATTCTTCTCCTCACTGGGCCACTTAAAGACGAGAGGGAAAGGTGACCCCAACACGGCCACGTTACGCAGACTCTCCTCCAGTGAATAAAGCCTCTTTTGTTTTACATTCTCATGTTTTTGGGCTGGCTGAGGTATGAAACGTTCACCTGGACCTCTGGCTCATTGCTTATTATTGAAACTTCAGGTCCACAGTTTTGATTTAATTAGGCTGTTTAATATCAGTTTCCTGTGATACTCAATACACAATTAGCTTTCATTTTCTTTGTTTACATTTTATAGTTATAGATTAATAGTAAATAATACTAAAAATAAAAACTACTACGAATAATAACAATAACAGGAATCTTAGCATATGTGTCTTCATCTTAATACATTCATAATATATTTTTTAATCTACTTGCCCCCCTGGGTTAGTACTGCTCAGCAGCAGAAGCCCTCATTAATATGAGAGTTGTTTCCTTTCTGTGGGTGGGGTTGGATTCAGCCCTTGTGTCCTTGTCTTTTCTCAGGAAGAGCTGCTGGAGGTTGGCTGGAATAACTCTGTGAACACGCAAAGGGACGTGGAGAAGAGCCTGGACTGCTGCGGATTCTCTGCCGTCAACTACAGCGGCGTCTGTGGCGCGGTAAGGTGCCCGCTCCGTAACGCGTCATCATGCATCGAAAATCGGAAAACGATCCTCAGCAATCGGTAGACCGTGGCACGCAGCACGTGAATCACAGCTTCTCGGGTGCCTGGGATGTTATCAGCCTGGCTAATATTTCTGCGGCCAGGGGTGAACGCTTCTCTTTGATCTTTCCGCGTTTCAGTAACACTTGTGCGACTTTCCAGAATACTGTAACTGCTGACTGTCTGCAGCAGTCAGGGCTGGCCTTTACAGTCAGCTAAACCGCTACGCCCCCCCCCCGTTCTGGTGCTGATTCTGCAGGCCTGCTTCCCGAACCACACGTGCGACTTCTGTAAGTCCAAGATCCAGAAGCATGCTGGCGAGGTGCTGCAGTTCGTGGGAGGAGTGGGGCTTTTCTTCAGCTTCACCGAGGTATGAGCAGCTCGCAGACGTGCAGGGTTGGCATGCGCACTCGGGCTGTTGACATCACGGGGCTCTGCGGAATAGGATGCTCTGCTTGGTATCAGAAGGTCGCGGGTTCAAATCCTGTCTGCAGAGTGATTTCACCATTGGGCCATTGAGCCAAGGCCCTTACGTAGTGATGGCTACATGAGGCTTCATGAACCATTTACTGTATTTTTTTTACTCCTTTAGATGATGCTCTTGGTTTGCTTTGTGTCATGCTTTGAGTCCTTATTTAAACAGAGAGCACCATCTAGTGGGGTTAGAAAATACAGCAAACGGTTCATGAAGCATCATTTGACCATCACTACCCTCAGCCCCCAGTTGCTCCAGGGACTGTCAAACCCTGCATTCTCAGCTGTACGTTGCTTTGGAGAAAAGCACCCACTAAATGGCTGTAAGAAATAATAAATAAAAACATTGTACGGATAATTTGTGTATTGTAATAAGGGTATAAAATCACTAAAACAGGACTGTGAATCAGGGGCTTTAAAAGGGAAGCAGGCTTTAGTATTACGGATATCAGACTAATTCAGAGCCAGCTGAGAAACATCATTTTATCTAAGTGCTGAATTAGCTTTGCATGCAGCTGATGTACCAGAACGAGTCTGGATGTTACGTGATTGGCCAGATTCCGACGACCTTTAACATGGTCTGACACTGCAGCGAATCGGCAGCCGTGCTCCGGCGAACCGCAGGCACGCTGTCCAATCAGCAGCAGCGCTAACGGTGATGGGCTCTTGTCTATATTTAGCCTCCTGAGTTATTGGCGTTGTTCCTGCGGCCAGGAGAGCAATCACCCTGACTGGGAACAGGCTGCTCTCCTCACACACGAACCTCGACGGATCCTCCCACTCCCCCCCACTGCACAACCCTGTTTGTGTGACATCATAGAGTATTATTCATTCATGAAATGCCTCAGAAAATACTGGCAAAATATCAGTCAATCTCATCTATCACACCTAAATATTTAATAAATTGCCTCAGGTTATTTTGCATGGGACAATTCATTAATATTTTGGTGTCCGTTCTGCGCTACCTGCATAGAATTCCCTTCCATTGTCTTTCTCCCACATGATGGGTCACATTCTTATCCTTTATTAATATTATTTGCTTGTCACGCGTTAACAAATGACAGTGCGGCGTCCTCAGCCAAGCCTCCTGACACTGTTACAAAGGTGAGGATCCGTTATGAAACTGAGAAGTCTTTTAGGTATCACGGTGGTGCAGTGTGTTTAGCAATGTTGCCTCACACCTCTAGAATTGAGGGTTTGAGTCCCATCTTGTGGGTCGGTGTACAGGTCTGAGGGTTAAGACAGAAGGTCACCGGTTCAAACCCCATGGGGGTCCATACTAATTTCACCATTGGGCCTTTGAACATGACACTTAACTCACAATAGCTCCAGGAACTCTGCTTCTCAATATTATCAGCTCATGCAAAATAAATAAATGAAAATGATTTGATGCTAATTCAAGAGATAGCTGGGTGGCAAAGGTTTTTCTAGAAGTGAGCTAAATTAATGGGGCGTCCGACTTTCAACCGGCTGCACTTCCAAAGAGTGTGATAAATTCAATTTTTAACAAAGGTTTTACGTTTGCAGGTCTTACGGAAAATGGTCTTTGCAGATTTAAACGGGCGGAACAGATTTGAAGGCACACGAGTATCTACAGCCTGACAATCTAAAATGAACATTTACTATAAATGATTACTGGATGTAAATTAGACTTCTATGCAGATACTGCTTGTCACAGCTTCTGGAACCTTCACACTGTTTCTTTTTAGGTGTCAGGTAAAGTCTGTTAACACCTTCAAGCACCAATCGATTTATTTCAGGAATGCTAAGTGTCTACCAGTTTGTACCATTCTCACTGTCATCGTTTTGCTGTTTGCTGTGACTTTATGGTATTGTATCTCTCTGTATTGCAAAGCATCCTCGAGTGTGAGAAAGGCGCTATATAAATATAAGTTATTAATACTATTATTCTTTATTTCGTTTAGATTCTGGGAGTGTGGCTGACCTACAGGTATCGGAACCAGAAGGATCCCCGTGCAAATCCAAGCGCTTTCCTGTAATTTTGTGTGTTTGGGTTTATATGGGGTTTAATCGCTGCACTATTTGAACTTTTTTGAATGTTTTTTCTTTATTTGTAAATGAAGTCTGTCTGCTGGGCTTCATTTGGGAGGCATCACGCTCATTTGTGCCGCTGGCCCGTCTCGTGACCGAGTAGCGCATTTCAGTTTGAGTGGCTTGTGACGTGTGCTCCAGCGCCCCCTACAGGACACTCTGGAACCTCCGAGATAACGAAATGCGTCACTGCAGACAACTGGACAGGACGCTTGGATGCCGCCTTTTGAAAAGCATGGCAATGAGTGCAAAGAACTACGCCAATTATTATCAGACATCCCGTAGAGTTTATTCTGGGGGTAACAGCTAAACACTGCTAATCAGGAATGCTATGGTAGTGTAGATAGTGTTGAAAGTGCATGCCTGACTGGTTATTTTTCACTATGTTAGTAGGGTGTATCTTAAGAAGTGCAATAAATGAAGAAGGCTCTGCTGTGTATATGCATACCGTGGAAATTGTTGCCCGTGCACTTCTGCATTTTGTGTGTTTTCATACATTAGTATGTATTGACATTCCCTTTTAAACCCAATGTCACTCCATGTTAGTGCATTAGTTGATGAATTTAGTTTGTTGATTTAGACCGTAACTCATTTCTCAAATAAAGAAAAAAAAGGAATCTAGGTTAATTAGTAAGTAGTGGCTAGTCTGGCTGTGTTTGTAGTTGCTATATTGACCTGATAATCCATTGTTTGCTGCTCAGTGTTGGTGCGAGTGAGTTATGGTGTGTGTGTGTGTGTGTGTGTGTACAGCCCTGCCTCAGTCTCTGAAGAGCGACATGTGTTCGCTTCATTCTTGCATGAGTCCTTTTATCTTGATGGTTCTGTGAACTACGTACCTTTAAACTTTGTAAACTGCAATTAAAAAGAACAAGGATTTGATACACCGTGACGGGAATGAGCTTTGTCCCACTGCTGTTGCCATTACGTGACACCGCTGCCCCATGTAGTAATTCCGGTGAGCTCCTTTAACGTCATAATCTTCGCTTTGAATCGGGGACACAGTTGGGTTGACGACTGAGGCTTAGAAGTCACATGATCAGATGCTGTCTTTCTGAATACTTACTGTGCATTCCATTATCACATTCCACAGGGGTTAAAATGTTCTAAATGGACTTACAGGGGTTGTTGTAAGTGAAGAAAATATGTCAGCCGACAAGATAAAGGTTAATCTTGCCTTAAATTCACAATTAATGCAGGTAGCTAGCGATTTAGTTATGAGTGTTTCAGTTGACTAATAAATAATTTGTTAGTTATTAAAATAAGTTCTTTTTTTGATAGAATTTAACAGGGAGTTAACAAAGTACAAACCTTGAATTATCTATGTGTGCCAGTCAGTTTTAGGAAACTGAACTGGCTCCGTTTAAGATGCTGAAATAACAATGGAGATGTTCCTTGTGGCTTGGAGGCGAACAGCATTTTTTGCATGTCTTTCTGATTAGCCCTTCGCCAAGACCCCCCTCTGCAAACAAAAGGCGATGCATTGTGTTTTCACTCGTCGTAAAAGACTGGAAAAGCAGAGATTGAGCTCTAGATGTAATTCCTGGCTGTGGCAATATGCTGCAACTATTGTACCTGCAAGTGCATGTTGCCATAGTTACGCAAAGTCGGGACATGCCCCTCCCACTCAGGTCAGTTCAGTTGCATTCCTACAGCACTCACCCATGAAGACCGGCAGACAATGCAGAAGCACTTACATAATGACGTCCAGCCGTTCCAAATATCACTTGCCGGATGCAACAGAGAGGCGGTGGTTTCCGTGGGAACGGGTTTATCCCTGGATATTCCACAAGCTCATCATTTTGGTAGCCCGGCAACCTCTCGCCGGTGGAAAAGTAATTTCATTTCACACCGGCCCCACCCATACACACTCCAGGCACCCCGGATATAATGTCTTCTTTCTTGGCCTGTTCCGTCATTCAATAGACAAAAATTATTGACCCAGAGAATGAATGTAAGCTAAGCATCCAGTGGGGCGTTGCAGAGAGCCAGGATGACGGGTATTAAAAAGCAGTTTGTCAAGGAAATGTTACCTACCAAACTCAATCGTGTCATTTGGTGACTTCACAGCAAAACATAATCACTGGGTCCTTGAAAAACCACTTCTGCATATTTTATTATTATACTTTAAAGCTATTTAACCTTGTATCTGCAGATTAGTGAATATTATCAAAATACTTTAAGATGACAGAATCACATATATCATGCTTCCTGCTCTATGAATGGGCTATTTAGCTTCTTTCTCATTAAGATTTTGCATTTCTGCTTTTATTTTTTTTATTAACAAATTACATATATGGTCAATTTTAGTAAGAAATAAAAAAATGACACATTTACAAGTTTGCAATCTCAACAAACCACTTTTGGTCAGCTGTCATTGAGCTCCATGTAGGTCACATCTCTCCAGAAGAGAGCGATTAAAGGCAGGAGACACGGCCAAATGAAGAGGCACGTTTATTAAAAAGACAGATACACAAGTAGGACGATAAAACACAATGCATGAATAAGTTGAACAATGGAAGTGTCAATGGAAGAGGATCCCTTGAAACTGAAGACGAAGTATCCCAGTGCTTGGCTTTTTCATCAGTAAACATTTTCATGACCCTTGAGCCTGAGAACTTGGAGGTCAAAGGTCACAGGCACACATGGTGCTCTTACAACTCTGTCTTCAGCAGCCTCTTGGCCTTCTTCATGTTGCTTGCAACTGTGAAATGGAGAAAAAGGCAAATATGGCCCCACTTATTTACTGTTTTTAAAGGTTTATTTCATTAGTGTGCAGCACACATGAAATATTATGCTCTGCATTAGCTGTGAATCCTTTCTTATTATTCTGTATTTATTTTGTAACTGACTGACTGGTCCATTGGGTCATACTCACGGAGGCTGATGTCAGAGGGTTCGTACGCATATAAGCGGTTAGAGTATCTTCCCGTGATGTCAGCTCTCACAGTCATGGAGGGGTCTGGAAGGAAGGAATAAATGTAACAAACTCTCAGAAACATCATTTGGAAGACACACCAACACTGCTCTGTACTGTGGAAAGTCTGAGCGTGCAAAATTTCAGGTCAACTTACCAACGAAAATGATTCTGGGAACGTACTGTCCGTCAGGGGACAGGTGCTTGTCTGTGGTCTCATACTGTCGATAAAACAGAACTATGTTATTTACATATTATACTGATTCATCATAGCAGAAAGAGTGGCTTAAATGCCAATGTTTAAATATTCAACAGACTAAACTATCATAAAAATGTAAAATAAAAATTTTATAATAAAAGAATATATAATAAAAGAATTAAAAGAATAAAAATCTCATCAGTTTCATTTTCTTAAATTTTTGTGACCCTAAATTGTTTTATTCTTTTATTTAGCACTTCAAACAGAGCCTCGTTCATCGCTCAGTGATCGATACTTTTGGTGTCTGCCTCAAAATAGACAAAAAGCAAACATACGACTAAGTTCAGGATAATGAAATCCTCATCCGCCATCTTCTGGATCTCATTGTTTTCAGCAAATGCCTTTTTGAGAGCTGGATGCAACAAAGATAACGTGAGGGAGTTACTTGACCATTCTTCGTAATGTCATCTCAGATGCACACAATCTAGTTTCTCAGCATAATGCTCCAATATTCAAGCAGAAGTATGTTTCGCTTTCTCCTAAGTTTCAGTTTTCGTACTGAATTGTTAGGAGCAGACAGACTGGATGTTCTCACACAGCCTCACTGAACTTATCAGTACATTGGCCAGTGACCCACTTTGGAATAATGTACCCACCCAGTTTCCAACCACCTACACAGTCGTAGGGACTTATATTTACACTCTTTGGACAAACTGCCGTAGAACAATGAAGCAATGTCAATGTATCTAACGCCACTGGCTTCTGTCAACAAAATTTGCCTTTTTGTCTTGATAAAGAGTTTTACAAAACAGAGAAATAATTTGAGTTAAATATCTATGATACACACACACACACGCATACTGTACATACACACACATACACATATATACATATACATACACTGTTTTATATATCCTAGTCATTAAGTTAAAGTTGGGACATAAATATAGATGTCAAGCAAAAATGGGGAAGAAGATTAAATTGCATTGTGGGATATCAGGCTTACCCAAGCTGTGTGGACAGTCCTCCAGGTGAAAGATCACCATTACAGGCTTGTTGCTAAGGAAACAGAGGAATAATGTATTTAATATATAAATTCATTTAAATGTATACATGTATGCAATCTATGCTATTAAATTAAAATACGTTTTACAGGCAATCAGACTTACAGAGCCTCATGACTTACTTTGATCTGGATCGGAACAAAGCCTCTTCATAGGTCTGAGCCCAGATGAGGTCATCAGCCCACCCTAAGCAGAGAGGGGGGGTGAAAATTGGTCAGATCTGTTATACTGGAATGACCAGACCCTGTCTGTTGGTGTAGGACCCACAGTGATATATAATCTCTTTATGCATCAAGTCCCATCAAAACTCAATATGGATCAACAATCCACTTGATGTGGCTCATTCTACCCATCTTTCTCTGTTTCGGTGTAAAGGGGGCATGTGGAGGTATGGAGAGTGGTAGGTGGGACACTGTGGTGAGATAGAAGCAGAATCGGCAGAGGCTCACCTCTGGAGAGCGTCTGGGGGACCCTCTTTGGCTTCGGCGTAGTATGCTTGTCCAGTTTCCCCAGTGAGGAGGACACAGCCACCAAGACCACCAGAGCAGACAACAACTTCATCATGCCGTCGAGTTCCCTTAAAGACAGACACAGCCATTCAGATCACTGCGAAGCCCACAGTCCTTCAAGATGAGGCAATTATGTAATGTCCAGTTCATGTACTGTAAAAAATAGGAAATGCTACATACATAAATTTTAGGACTGAACGTGAGGCTGGAAGTTCTTGGAAAAATCAAAGATCAGTGGAGACGGTTGTTTGTAATGCAGTAAACCTGAGTACGATGAAATAGGTCTTTGTCTGTCTTACCTGTTAACAGTGCTGCCTTTGTGTACGCGCTGGTGCTGACTTCAGGTCCTGCTCTGTCAGTGCTACACTATCACTGTACTTTTATACACCTGCTCACCTGCTGGCCCCGCCCCCAGCTGTGCCGGAACGTGGGAGCCTATCAGCATGGGAGACCATTACGATGCCACAAACAACGGCGTTCAAAAACTTTACATTTGCGTTCCTTGCTGTTTTAATGTTGTTCGGGCCTGATAATGGAAGTGATCTTGGTCTCGTGCACAAGCACCCAAGCGTGTGAATTTAAATGAGAAGGTTTGTCCAGCAGAAGTTCAAATAGTGAGTTCTGGCACTTGTCCAAGGACAAGTAAGCATAAATTGGTTTTCCATTATGCTGATTGGTCGCTTTCCTATTGGCTACACTCAGGCACGTAAGAATGCTGCTTCTTGAATGGGCTTGAGATCACTACAGAGATTAGAGTTGTGAATCGCTGTAAGCCCTTTTACGATTCCCTTTAACAAATACCTTTCTCAACAGGAACTTACATTTTTTATTCATAAAGCTGAGTGTTTGACTGAATGCCTCACTCAAAGCTACACCTGCAGTGTCCCTTCTAGGTCACAAACCAGAGACCTTCAGAACCAGTATTCATGACCATTATGCTACTCGCTCCTAGGTCATGTGACCTCTAGGTCACGTTACCTCTTTAAATTCATTATGCACACATAAACTACTGAATCCCTTTATCTTTAATAGCTGGTTTGTATCATTAATACGGCTGGAACTTATCTAGGTTCCACTTGTTAACCACAGTTATAAACTTATGAACATGCTAACTAAAGATGAAAAGTTTTCATCCCAAATCCTCCAAACCGGTGTGTTTTAATTTGCTGAGAAGCTGTGTTGACTTCATCCCCCGCAGAATCTCGCTCAAAGGAGTCAAAGGAGACCTCAGCTATGCCTCACGACTGTGTTTCCCCTTCCCTCTGTATTCGTGTTCTAAGATTGCTGAGCACTTTAATGCTTATTTTGCAAAAAGTTACTGGCTTTAATAAAACCACAGATATTTTTTCAATGTCCACAGTCCAGGGTCATGCGTTAAGAACTGGCATGCAGTGTACAGCCGACTTCGATACGCCCCCCTCCTCGTTCCCGGATCTGCACAGCTATCGGAGAGCTCCCTCTCCAAAAGATAATTAAAGTAGACAAAGTCACGACCCAGTCCGGACAACAGCTCCTCCAGAGCTGAGACCACAGACTTGGGGATAGGATGACGGATGTATAAAGGCCACCATTGTCCAGGGCCCCATCCAAATCGGCTCCACAGACTTCAGACTTGAACTTACAGACTTCAGATCTGAATGGAGGGATGAATGAATTCTCTATGACATCATCTCCCCGGATACGCTTCATGAAATGGACTTTATTCTTTTATTCATTTGTTTTTCTCCTGATGGGTGTCTGATATTGCTTTTTTGACAGTAATAACTTTTAAATATTACTGTAAGGTACTAAAGCAGACAAATAAAGCGTTTGGACAGTGAACAGGTATTCTGGCTCTCCATCCCCCCACCCCCGTCAGTTCCTACCCAATGTTGATGTCATTCCAGAAAAACTGCTTGTTTACCCAAACCACCGCGACTTCTTTCAACAGCAGAGGTCACTTTCCCGCAACCGCTTTCCAGATCCATCTTGGTCAGGGTGTGGTCAGAATAGACGTCAATGACCGGGCTAGAAAAGCAGGCAGCTCTCACTGCAAAATGCTCAAACTGCCCTTCCATCTTTCTCTTCTTTAGAAGGCTGGCTGCTCTTTTACATCCTGGTCAATATTTGCTGAGAAAGGGGGCCACTCCTCCTCACACACCGAAGCCTGGGGCTGTTGC
The DNA here is from genome assembly GCA_026776945.1 of Isichthys henryi. Taxonomy (NCBI): domain Eukaryota; kingdom Metazoa; phylum Chordata; class Actinopteri; order Osteoglossiformes; family Mormyridae; genus Isichthys; species Isichthys henryi. The sequence goes on along the minus strand of JAODJX010000049.1, from coordinate 561,997 downwards.
GTACCCCTCCCTGGGTACACGGATCTGACCAGCCAAGGAGGGCGGATCTCAGCAGGCTCCCCAGGAGCTCCCATTGGACGGACTCTAACTGACTCCCCAGGAGCTCCCATTGGACGGACTCTAACTGACTCCCCAGGAACAAAAGGAACCAAAAATGTGAGCAAGGTTACGCCACACGGCCATGGGGAAATCTGTTAACCCATCTCTTGGCTTAAGTTTTGTGTCCCTAATATGCAAAATAAACGCATTGTTCTACTGGAAAAAAAAGTAATGGAAGACAAGAGGCTCAAAATTCATAGGTTGTTATTAAGCCATTCGATTGTATGAGGATGCCGCATGCAAACGTCTTAGGCATTTAAGGGAAATGATGTTTGAATGATGCCTTTGATTTTATGTCTGTCAAAGTGTGTCAGCTTTGCAATTTGAGAATCTAACCCCAGTATCCGCAGAAACCAGGTAGAGTGTTTTTCTGACTCGACCACTAAAAGGACTGAATAAATAGGTAAGTAGCTGGAAACGAGATGAGTGGATGGGCTCATGATTTTTTGTATAAAGGCATTAATCCATAGTTTTGAGATGGAGACAATTTAATGCTAGACTGACAACCAGTAGATTAAAGTTTTGATAAATTCATATATTTTTGGCACTTGTTTAAAGATTTCCATAATATTTTGTGTTATAAAATCGACAGGCATATGGGTTAGAACTTTTGGAATATTTCAAAGGATTTTGTACGTATTTTTGGAAAATTAATGCACTGTGGTAATACCATAATATTCAAAAGGCCTAAGAAAGCTACAAATACTAAGTATTAGATTTCATAGTAGTAATTCTAAAGGAGAAAATATCACAATAATGTTATAATCATACTTAATCAGCAGAGGGCGCTATTTGTAAAATGCACAAGTAAAGTCTTTCGTGCAATTTTATAAAACAATATCTCCAACATGAGTAATTCAGCCACATTTATTTAATACATGTACAAAATATTTATATCAACAATATGGATGTATATGAATGTGTGTAGCCTTTTTTATACATACACAAACACACAATCCCCAATATAAACTGAGCATTTTCTGATAATAAATCAAAATGTATCACTGTCAGCATCGTTATCAAAATAAAAAATAAAAATCAAACCCAAAATGACATTATAGTCCCACAAGAGACAGGAAGGCCGATGTTTTCACAGAAAACACTTGTATCATTCCCCCTGATCGACGCCCAGACTGAGTTCACTTTAACACTGTCACAGCACATAAAAAGAAAACTCAAATGAAAAACACAGGAATGAAAGATGGCAAATATGATGATGTAATAAGGACAGAGGGATTCTTCTGAGCCTGGCCACTGTGAGTGTGTGTGAGCAGACATGTACTAGAGGACTTTTAATCACTATCCACTTTACACTATAAACACTACAGCATCCGACAGTCGATTGAAGCAGCCCCAGGAAAAATGCACCACCAATCAGCTATTCCACCTGGACTATTCCAGTGCCAGCTGCTTGGCTTCTACCTCAATACTGCAGTCTGGCTAAATGATAGAACCAAGAACATCAAAGCGCAGGAAGTTAGAGGCATCCAAAGTCATTCAAGGGAACCTTTAAATATTCTCACAAACGTGACCAGAAAACAAAGGCTGGCAAGTTCAGTCAGAAACTTCCGTACTACCTGTATATTTGCTTTGACTGCACAACTTATGTCAACATGCCAAGCTACATCAGTACATTTCTACAATGGGGAGCTTCTACTCCACAGCACATTAAGGTCTCCCATCCAAATGTCTCTGAATAAAATGCATTATCTACTGCATACTCCATGTAGACATTTGTCTGGTGTGCATCAACCTGCAAGACTGTGGATGCAAGTTTGCTGGCCAAAATGAGGAAAGAAGAATGAGGGAAAAAAAAACTACTGTTGCTGTTTATCTAACCAGCAGACAATGCTTTGCAAAGAAAAGCAGAACAGATCAAAGCTAGTTGCCACCATTATGTATCGTGTATAACAGACACTGATTTCAGAAAAATCGATTGTCTCTGCATCACAGCAACTAATGCAAGATAAATGTGGTTGCCAGCAACCCCAAGTAAGGCATAACGACTGGTCACTTTCCAGGAAAGATCCAAGTGACCTCAAACATCCTGTAAATGGGTCCCCAGGTGGTGGCAACACCTTAAAATCAAAAGTGGTCAAATATGGTGAGAGAAAACCTGAGACACAATGAGGTTGTTTGGGATATGGGGTGGTCATTGCTCACCATGGTTAAATCTGATTTTAAATAATAAGGTCTATACAATATTTCTGATCTTATAGGAGGCACCGGGCTCCTCTCTGGGCCCGATGCTGGTACATTCAGTGAATACCTTTCGCCTCAGGGAACTCAAGCTCAAACTAAGGAAATTACAGCAGGAAAGGCTGTTCAGTTCAACACAATTCAGGAAACTCAAAAGCACACATCTCTGTGTGAAATATTAGACTAGAGGAAGGGGTACAAACATGTGCCCATTTGCTAATAGGACCATAGCTGGAATCTCATTGCACCAACCTCCCCAACAAGCCTGAATTTTTGATAAGATAAAGAACAGGAATGAGAGCCGACAGCTCAGTGCAAAGTGCAGGGCACGACATATAGGGGTACAGATGTCGAGCCATCATGGGTTTTGCATACTACATCCAGTGTGTCTGTGGTCTGTCACAGTTGGTTGAAAATTATGATGTTTGAAGACAACAGTAAAGAGAACCTACATGTCTCAGTCCCACATGGGCAGACTGGCTCAGGGCAACACTGCGGCCCCTTCACATCTGGGTGACTTAGAAAAGCAGCAAAGCAAAGCTAGGCATGATTTTGAGGCACGTCCCCATTCACCAATATCCATAGCCAAGTTCAATGATTAGAAAAGCCTCCGAGAGAGAGGCCAAGAGTGAGGGACAAAGGGAATGAGAAAGATAACACTCTTCAGGCGGTCATGGTAGAAAACACTATGCCCAAGAACCATGAGGAGGGGGATGAAGGACGTTTAGCTTCGTCGTCATCTTCAAAGACGTGGTGACATCCAGTAGTAACCCCAACAGGGGGTGGCTGAGCAGTCACTGTGATCAGGGAGGGGCAGGATGGGCAAGTCCAACACAGCACCTAGCAGCTATATGTTCCAGGTGAAAACAAATAATTGCTAACCAAATGGAAGAGGATTTCAGTAAAGCGCTTCACCCAATCCTCCATGATTCCTATTTCCTTAATCATTTTATCTTCATCAACAGTGATCATTATTAAAGGAGACTAAGGTCTCCTTAAATCTGTTCTGTCAGGCACACAGGCCGAACAGCAGCAGTGTTAGGTCTCCTTGGGTAGCAGCTGCGATCTTCATGTAGATCCATCTTAGTGGCAGATTCAATGTCTTAATGTCTTTCAGTGCTGGGGGGGGGGGGGGGGGGGCTCGGGGGGGGGGGGGGCCGGGCCGGCCGGGGGGGGAAATGCCCGGGTTGTGGGCATCCCGGGGGTTTGCGTAGGGGGGGAAATGGCGGCCAACAGCCGGGT